>VXBR01002283.1:0-55635 GCA_013400215.1 Cisticola juncidis
CGACGGCTCAAGAGAAGAACGTGAGGACCTTCTGGAAGGCCAGGCGAATTGGGGAGAGCCAGAGGACCCCAGTCGTCTCCCCTACGACCAGTGGCTGATGCAACAGCAGTGCTTTGTGCAAGGATACCCAGAGCCCGGGTATCTGCCAGAGCCACCAGGACTCCACCCTTTTTAATTAAAAGAAAAGGGGGATCTTTCTCTACTGAATACCTTATGTACCTTTTATGAAGTAAAAAACATACAGCAAAAGGAGTACTTATCTCCTACCTAAAAGATCTGTGGGCAATCAGCTTTTTGATCAAGTGTATAATTTCCACAGCCTTTCAGAAAAAGACTGATAAAAATAACACCTGATTATAAAAGTGATCTCTCTGATGCCTAAAGTCCAGCCTTAAACCATCTTCTATCTCCCAAGAAGGAGTACCAATTATCTGTCCCTACTCAAGATACAGAGTTTGATCCATGTTGCAGAGGCACAACAGCACATTTAGATTGTATCACACGGGCTGTACAAAGCTCAACATGAAAAGTATTTTACACAGAAATCTCTGCCATCACTGCTTGCTATCCTTTACAAGATCCCAGAGAAGTGCTCTGTGCTGGAGAGAACAGAATATTATTTAGTTTGTGTATCAGAGTGTACCAAGCCAAATAAGGAATATTTGGAAGCTGACCACATCCTGCATTGATTTCCAGTCACACCAGGACACTGCCTGCCATGAAATGTGTTCTAGCTGGAATCTGCTTCTTCATATTCTCAGACTTTTTCAGCTACATAATTACATGCTTAATTATTAGGGGAGGAGAAATGTATTTGCAGTTATCCATTAAATAATTTTCCATTATTAAATGGGAAATTAAGAAGAAAGATGAAAGTCTTTATCCTTTGCAAAACCAGAAGGACCTTGACTGCATACCTTGGTATTCGACTTTCAGTACAATATTTCTGTAAGCACAGAGCTCCCACTAATGAAACACATGCCATTACATAACCATGCTACTCCCTTGATAGAATTTAGCACTACATGAACTGCAAAATCTAAAATTTTCATAATGATTTTATTAACTGCCTATGCAGTGGAAAAGTTCTGAAACACTTGTAAAAACTCTCCACAAAGTACAGAAATTCAGAATTATACTTAAGCATTTTACCATAAACTCCTAAGTCCAACCAATTATGGATTGGTATCAGTCCTTAGAGAATGGAAAAAGAAAAATCTAATTTGGACACAAGGAAATTTCAGATTTCTTCAGTAAGTGAGAACCTGGAAAAACTAAACTCTGCAGTGCCCCAGCTCCTGTCAGGTGGACTCCTGAATACAATGCAAAATTGGAAAAACAGCAACTGGAGGGTAATCCCTTCTTGGAAAGAAGCCGTTTAGGTAGTGGCATATATTCAGACATCAGCAAACACAGCGACAGCAAAGGAACCCCCTTCACTCCTGAATCACTGACACAAACCTGGTACACATAAGAGCCATGACAAAGTCACTCCTTGGGCAGCCACGGATGAAACAGAGAAATTCTGCACTCTACTTCTGGCAAATGAGTTACTGGAGACTGAAAGCTATGGCCATAACCTGAGTCCTTTGCCTTCTAGTGACAAGCTCCAGAATGAAATAAATGCCTGCAACCAGTTTCTTGTTCAGCTGTCATGACTTTGGCCCTGGAAACCCTTTGTTCAGTTCCCTGATATGTTTTCATTGCCTAGGAATACGTGGCTGCACTGTGCTGTAGGTGGATTTCCACTGCAAGTCTTGTCATCCTGCACTGCTCACAAAATAACAATGCTTCTCGCCCCTGATGACTGCTTCATTGCTTTGACTCTGATGATGAATGAGCAGTAAACATACCACAAAATTAATTCAACCCTATGGCAGGTGATCATTAGAACCTGAAAATTACAAAAATAGACTCATTCTTATTACAGCTTTAAGACTGATAGGTAAATCTCATTCACAAAGGGAAACTATAATGACACTAACATAAATGTTAATGTGAGGTTCAAATGCAATTTTAAATATTTATCTTGCAGAGGTAAACAGCCACAGTGAATATCTGAAGAGTAAACACATATTAAATCAATTCAAGTGCTTGCAAACTAATTTATTCTCAAATGCATTTACTTAAAGGGAAAGAGTCTACATTGCCAAGAACCCAGACATTCACTGATGTCAACGTACTTGAAAAGCTCCAGCCTCTTGTGAGCAGCCATCTCAGCAGGTCAACCCTCTGCCCAGCACATTTCCTGGACTCTCTCATCACAAATTGTCAGGACATTTTTGTCCACTTTAAAGTGGACAGAGATTGAACATTTTTCCAAAAGGTGCACACAGGTGTCAAAAAAACCCTGAAACCAAAACCCTCCTAACATCTTCCTGCTGTCTTTGAGATGGAAGACAGTTCAAAAATCCAAAACATGGATCCACATGCGTATACCACTTTTATTTCACTGTTAAAATCCTGGACTAGCACCTAATTGCAGCAGCAGGTCTAAAACCCAGGAAATTCCCATGGGCTCACCCTGACACTGCGTGGAAATTTTGAATATTCAGTGGTTTCGAATGAGTTTATTTTGATGGTTGATTTCTAACATCCCACAATTTACAGCTTTGGAAACATGAAATTTTGCCTTAGCTTCTTCTGAACCATAGTTCAGGCATGCAGATGAACTATAAAAGGAGGATGCATGAACTGTGGTGGTCTTCTCTTTTAGCATTGCTGACAAATGTAGGGAAGAACCATTACTACAGAAGACAGTAAGTCCTTCTGAAATCTTCACCTTTCTTAACAAATGTAATGATATCCTTATAATGCAATACCAATTTTGCAGGTACGGGGAAATGAGCCATATGGGAAACTAACATCTCTTCATAAGGTAACAACTGTATTTCCATTTAATGAAGCCAACAAGGAAAACTTGTACCAAGACACACACAAAAAAAAGAACCAGTTAGGAACTGTTAGATTGCTCTCTCCACGTTATACATAACATGGTTTAGGTATCAGTAATTAAAACTACAGGATAGGAAAATGAAGTCTCAATAACTCTCTATTTTAAATGAATACTTGCTCTGGACTTTTTAACACATATACTTTTAAGCTTTCAGAATGTCTCAGGACAGTAATTTCACATCTTGCCAGAGCAGGACATTACCTACAAAACACTAATTATGATATACAATGAAGAGCAGTTGTTCAGAGCTCTTTGTAGCTTGATGACAGCATACCAACAAAGAGTTGGAAATAAGGATATCTAATTTTTTCTGCATAATGTAACTAATTATACAACAATTCACAGATTAAACAAATCTTTTATAAACATAATGCCTTCGTTTGTAGGAATTCCCTCAGTTTAGTTAAGCAATTGCTTTTCTAATTCTTGAGGTACCATTAGAACCTTCCTAATTTGAATAGACACAGATGTGTACCATAATACCATTTCCAAATGTAACCCTTGATATTTCCATAAATAAATGCAGAAAGAATTATATTTTTCTCATGCACTACTAATTACTTGGTGTAAAAAGAAATAACATTTGCTAATGATAAAATTAAGGGCTTCAAGATGTAATTCTATTAGGTTTTTGCACACAGGAACGTTTCTCAAGGTGATTTCCAATTGACATGGGGCATAATGTACTTTTAAAGGAAAATAATCTAAACCCCTAGTACATTATTTAAACTTGGTCACTTCTATAGAACAGCAGACAATTCCTGGGCTATAACACTAAATGATGGCTAAATATGGAGACCACTGGCAGTCTGAGCCAAAGAGGAAGGCAGTGAATGGACCAACATCAGATGTTCTTAGATTATGAAGATGCTTATTTTACAAGATGTTATTATGCTAATATGTTGTAAAAGAGTTTACAAGTACCTGGCTTTAATGTGTTTACCCCTGCAGACGATTCAAAATCCGCTTTCTAGGCAATGCTCATGAATTCTTACAAATTTAAAAAACTATTTCTGTGATAATCATCTATTTCAGCTTTCAGGCTGTATGTACCATAAAAAGAGGGAGCAATGTAGTAGAAGAGAGATCACTTTCATACAGAGAATACAGTAATATAAGATTGATTGAATAAAGTTAGGTAAATTTAAAGCCAGATAAATTAGATAAACAGACACTTTCTCAAACACACACAAACAAAAGAAATTAGGTTTATTCATCCAGGAACTGCAGAGCATTTCATAAGTTGAACATCAGGCACCAAAGTTCACATCTAATTCAGTGAGCCACTTTTCCCCCATTACTGCCAACATCTCACAGCAGCTGCTCTGTATCTGGGAGCCTCTAGCAATGCCATCTCCCTTTTTCCTTCCCAGCTGTTTTTCTTGCATGTGAGGAAAGGAAAACAGACCAAGATAGACAGATCAGCCCAGGTTGGCAGCCATCTCTGGAGAAACCAATCCAAACCAAACCTCTTCACATCTGTTTACCAGGTCCCTCGTGGCAATGAATCTCTCTTGAAGACACCTGCCAGAAGACACGTAGTCTTCACACTGTGACAAGTCCTGGGCCTCCTTAGGCAGACATATGCTCCCCGTTCTTCTGCCACATTACTCTTAATTTAAGAGGTACAAGTCTCATCAGGCACACACAGGCAGCAGGTAACTGCTGGTTGAAAATGGTGTGTTTTATTTAGGAACCAGTCCAAGGGTGCCTCACAACCTCACTGCTGCAGCAAGAACTGAATCTGAAAGGCTGCACTTGGCAGTAGCGCAGGTCTTGATATAGCATTGTTAGGCACAATTTATGGCTATAATTTAAAAATTAAACTAAGACAAAGCACTGAACTGAAAAGAGCTCAATTAACATGCAGGAGGCCAAACTTCCTGCTGATATAATTTCTCCAACTTCAATGGAACCGGAACAGAAGCGAATCTGGCTCATTATTTCCTATTCTTCTGAAGACATACAGATGATACTATCTGTTATACTGTTATCACAGCATGGAAGGAGTTCTGCAATAGTGACCGCTAAAGCTGAATTGTGGGGAAAAGATAAATGCTACTTCTTGCTTCCAAACAATGAACAGAGAGATTGAATCTGGTCTCAAATAAGCCAATATTCAGTGTAAGCCCTTATACTGTACCCTGGTAGCTGCCATACTCTGACTAAAAATGAATAAAAAGTCATGGATGCAGACTTTTGAACAAGCAAATAAAAAATGTTAAATACTGTTCAAAGCAAAAGTAAGGAAACATAGGACCTAGTCCAAATCTCACTGCAAATGTGGGTGATCTCACTGCGAGGAAAAGAGGTCTTTTCGTCAGAGTTCAGACTTTACCCAGTTATGGAGTTTTGTCTCAAACATAATTATTTTTTTGTTGTTGTTTGTATCTAATTTCAAAATTATAGCTTATTTGCCTATCCTAGGTTTGGGATTTATACATTTGGGTCTTGGTATGCTGGTATTTGCAAAGATCCATGCTGGGCTCTCAAAACAGAGATTAACTTGTCCCTTTATATCTTTTTATGCACAGACTTCCAGTTCGCACACAGGTTCCCTATATCTGCCCTACAAAATAGGGGTCATCATTAAAAAAACATTTCCTGTGGAATGGGACATCAGAAAAGTATGAAAGCATGTTACTCTGTGCTTTTATCTTCAAGCTTCCTTGTTTTTTACATATGCAAACTTTGCCACATAGAGCTAACATAGGAATGAACACTATATTTAGCCAGGTTTAGTGTCCTTCTAGCAGTTAGTCCTTTTCAGCAATAGCAACCCAAGAGATTTCATTAGTCTCATTCTACTCTGGTCAAACATTTCCACTGAGGAATAGCAACTAATTAAGCACATCAAGATTAATGAAAAATATAAGAAGCAAAGATACCGCAGTTGTTAAATCTAAAATACCTCCTGTGCTGGTACTTAAAAAAATTATATATCAAATTTCATTACAGTCTCATTTGAAGAAATGGTAGGAATTAATATTAACAGCAAATCTTCATTTCTTAGCAAGTCACTAGCAGTTAAAAGGCCAGATACCAGCAGTGGGATAGCTTTCTTTATTTCTGTGAAAAATTAAACACAGTTGCATGCTGGACCAGAAAGATAAGAGGAGGTCTCAAGAAATTCCCTGAGAAAACAGGCACTGTTAGAAGATCCCTGTGGGTCAGATTTCACAGGTAGGCCATGTTCTGCCATCTGCTAATGCTACCACAGAATATTATCAACTGAGACAGCGTGCACCGCTGCCTGGTGAGATGCTGGACGGGTCTACAGCTGCTTTGGAAGAATTAGCCAGGACATATCAATTTAGTAACCTTACTGTAATGGAATGATAGATGGCCAGCTGGTGGGAAAGGCCACGGATTCCTGGATCCATGCAGTATTACTTTCTGAATCAAAGCTGACACCAAGACAGGAACATCTCTCCTGAGGTGGAACAAGCCTTCAAGGAAGCCAAGGCTCGTGAAAGAAAATAGAAACTTAAGCTCAGGAGAAACTGAGCTGGAAAGAAAAGCATTGTGTTTAAGGAGTCCAACATGTCCTGAAATTGTTCTTCCTATGTCTTTTTGACAGCTGCAGCAGCATCCCTTTGTTTGCTAAAACTGGCTTAGAAGAGGAAAGACTTGCTTATGGTAAAATGCACCACTGTCCAATAAGTAACAGCATTTACATAAATAAGTTGCAGTTAGTATTGCACTCTTGTCTTGGAGATGAGTTCAATGTATATTTCCTGTTTTTCTGTAGATTGCACAGATTTAAAACATTTTTGCCATAGCCAAGGTGCGACCTAACTTTTGCACTTCACAATTCATCTTTTCATCAGCTTCCTAATTCCCTCATGCTGCATTTTTGATGGGAAAGGAAAGGCCAGCTTTATGTAAATATTCTGTTGATTTTCAGCCGTCAGATTCCAACTTTCTTGAAGCCAAAAGAAGTTTGGCATTGAATTCTGGAACAGGCCATGGCTTTGCCATGGGATCCAAGATGCAGCTCTAGATTCCACTGCATTTTGCTTGAGCCTTTACCAGCATTTGTGTAATCAGTGTGGTTGATTACACACCAGCGACAATTCTCTGCTATTCACCATCCCCACCAGATGTATCACTACCCCAGTGAATTAAGCTGCAATTATTTTTCTCACACCTTTGGAATACGCTACAACCAATCCATGAACAGCTTGCTTCCTTGTTTTATATCTCAGGCCAAATGTGCTTGCATTAAAACCCCTGTTTGCTCATCATCAGAGAGGGCAATGTCTGACCCCAGTTCTCATGGGACACAGACGGCTGCCTTGGCAGATGTAGCCACACAGAAGTGCCACAGACACTGCTTTCATAGAATGTCCAAGGCTGCTCAGATATTTTTTGTAGCAAGCCCATAAAACTGCCCATGGTGTTCCTGGCTAAGTGGATAAGAAAAAAGAATGCTTCCTGCATGAGCTAAAAATGAAAAGGGCTAATTAAATCAATTCTGAAATAATACTGAAACGACGCAGTAAAGGTTCCTCTCTCTCACGCAAATGCACAAGGTTCAGCCTGGTCTGACCCGATTACTGCAGCCCAGGATGACAAAAGCAATGACCTAGTGGAAGCAGAAATCTCTCTGAGCACTTGCTGGCATGTAGTTCTGAGCAATGGGAAAATGCTGACATGCTGTAGGCTCGTCAGGACGTCTGTGGGGTAGGTGCCACAAACCCATGAGTCACATCCTATTCAAGGCTCTGAAATCTGTTTGTTGTGAACAGTTTACAGTTTCCTTTGGGAGCTGATGGCTGGGTCATGCTGAGAGTGGATCTGCATGCAGGGCTGCTGGAACCACCATAAGAAACCACTGCTCAAAATTGGCCTGAAAGAAGAGAATGGCCATTTTTTTTTTTTTTTTCTCAGGACAGAAAGATTCCTAAAGGCATTCATGAACAGCCATGGGGAATGTTGAGCTACCGTGGTGTTCATCAAACAGTTCTCCAGGCCTCAGCTGAGCTTTACCTCTACTCAGAATGACAGCAAAAATAGCAGTTTACCTATTTTGGAACATATTTTACTCTGCACTCACTGAGGTCAGTAACAAACCTGTCCCTTCAGCAAACTTTATTTGGCTTGTTCTCATTGCTTTCTTACAGCATAAAGGGTCATGAATTGTTACTGTCTAAATTCTAAGCTCTGTTTCCTTCAGACAAACCAGCAGTAGAAGGGAATCACCTGACATTCCAGAACTCCTACTGGCCTTGTCATTCTTGACTCTAGAGGACTAAAAACATTTACACTTGCTGCTGCCAAAGCCAGGATGGAGCAGACATAAACCGAACAAAACACTGTTAATCTTCAATAACTATTTTCCAGATTACAAGTTCAGTCATACAAGTATTATGCCTGTAGTGCAGAGGTGTATTATTTCAGGCAATATGACTTCTTTAGGAAGATTTTTCTTGTCTCCCACTAAAGTAGAGGGAAAAAAGGGGAAAAAAACCAAAAAAGCAACACACACAGAAAAAGAAAAATCAAACCACCTTACACTAATTTTTCAGCTACACAAGAACTACACTATTTTTTATTTGTAGCTTGTTCAGATTTAGCCTTTCTGCCCACACTGATATAAACATGCTGCTCTACTGATGCTGTTGTTTGCATACAGTCTTATGTTGCTTTCTTAGGGAGGAGAAAAATTACCAACAAATGTGCACTCCAGCAGACGGTGTATGCCGTGCTCTCGTTAGCAAGGTAACTTTATAATAGCAGAACAGTTAAATATTGATCATGAAGTTGAGCAAGGGCACAAACGCTTTATCTGAATTACCTTGAGGTTTGAGGAGGTTGCTGAAGATAAAGTAGTCTACAGGGCTTACAAGAAATCAGCCCACACATGCATCTGCTGTGGAACTATCAGCAAAACTGTTCCAAGACAGATTGCAGTCTGACAGCCCAGGACTTCCGTACCCTGTAACTGCTCTATCAAATATCACCAAGGAATGCTGCCAATGGCCAGTTATTTACAGGGGGAAGGGGCTGTATCCACCTTAGCTTGCTTAATTCTGTAGGATAGCTAGAAAGAGCAAAGAGGACAGGAGATCCTGAAATAATGTCACAGCAGGAATTCAGCTTTGATTATTATGAGGGTAAATAAAGGGCTGTGCAGAGAGATGCTTTCTGGTCGTAGTAGTGTCTCAAGGATACTGCAGAAGCCCAGTGGATATCCATACCAAGAGATTTCCAGACACCAGAAAAAATAGGGACACATTGCAATATCTCCATCCAGGAGAAGACTTTAAAACTAAACAAATTAATTTGATTACATTTTTTCCAGATTTGACCTTTTCCTACCCATGCTTACACATCTTCCCCACATATACATCAGAAAGGGAGGGTGGACATAAGGAGGTCTGAGAAGATTTCACCTACAACAACCAGAAGTATCTCACTTCCAATCCATGCAGTCATCACCAAGTTTACACACCAGCATGATTTTCAGATGTGAGATTTTCAAAAGAGGGACCACGAGAGCATGTCTGCTTTCAATAGGCACACTGAGCCAAGCTGAAAGACCAGAACTCTCTCAGTGCTGTCCCCAGAGGAGATGAGCACCAGGCCAGACTGGCCTCTGCTCTCCTCCAGGCCCACAGCTCTCATGAAATGGTGGGAAAAGCAGAGAGCTCAAGTTACCATGACATCCCAGACATCAGCCCTCCAAGTCTTACACTAATGAGTCTGGATTTTGCTGTTTTCATGCCTAGTTTAAAAGTATAATGATTTAGGAGTTGGTAGGATTACATCAGAGTAAGAGAAAAGCATTTTGCCCCAAGGCTTTCTTTAGAAATTAGACATATCACTTTCAAACATGCCCAATAGCCTTTTAGTATATCTTTGAGATGTTTCAGCTCTGGTATGGCGTCTCAAAAGCATAGGAAGAAAAAAATGCAGGTCTTCAACATCTAGACTGTATGAGAAGAGGGGAAGGTTGGTGTCCCCAAGGAAATAGTTCAGGGCTTATGTATGGAATCACTTTGTAATTCAGACTTTCTAATAAGACTCAAAAAAAAGGGTCTGAAATCTCCATGCCTTTTGACTGATAAAGTAGAAGAACCCCTGGGCAGAATGAGGACAGCAGCAAACATGCTTTAAATTAAAGGGAAAGCAAGATGAGCAAGATGTGACCCAAATATCTGTGTGCCAGTGTACAGGCAGCGTTTCTTGTCCAAGCCTCAGGGAATTCACAAGGCACTGTTCAAGCACTGCTGCTCCAGCACTGTACAGACACCCCAGAACAAGAGCTCACAGTCACATTCTCATCTATTTTTTGCTCAGTACCTCTCATTGTAGCACTGAGCCAGACAGAAACAAAGCACCAAGCAGAAGAAACTAAAATTGCATTTACAGTTGATGGTACTTAAGTGTCTAATTGTCACCATTATGGGGCTTCAACTTTTTAAAAATAAGTCTCCCGTAATTCTTTTAGTATTTTGGCCTAATTCCAGTTGAGGCTTCAATGGGACTCATTTTGACAAGACACAGGATATTGTCCCAATGGAGTCTCATTTGGATATGGGCCACCTGCAATTACCAATGAGCAGAGCTGTGCAAGATTAAAAGCACGGGCAGTATAATTTCTACCTTGTGTCCCAGGCTCTGTGGATTTGTTACTCGTACAGCCTGTCCATCTGGGGAGCAAACAGCATGCACTCCTTGATGAGAAACTCTGGCCAACCGACCAGCTGTGAAAAAAATAGATTACTCTTGTCATTTTTTTCTCCTAGGTAATTTGCTTGGAGTAAAAATATAATTTCTTTGAAGGTTTGCAGTTAAAAGAAGATCCAAGGGATGGGTCTTATTCATATTTAAAGTCTGCCACACTTTTATTTGTTAAATGCTGTTTTGAAGATATAATGCTGATTAAACAGTTTTCCCTGTCATTTGGGACACTGGAAAAGTGAATTTATATTATTCAGAGTACTCCAAAACTAAATGACTATTAAAGGGAAAGTTCTCTTTAAAAGTACTACTACCCTCTCTGAGAGAAAGAATATTTTTTTTTCCTACAATTTTCTTACTATCTTTTTAATAATCATATGTTCTTGCTGCACCCAGGAAAATGAACAGGCCTCTTTTATCTTATTCAAGAGGGTTTTGTGCAAAATTCCATAGTCATTCTGAAATTGTAAGTTAAGAACAAGTCAGTGACCTACAACTGCTCTTAAAAGGCAGATTGCTAGTGACAGACTAAATTATAATATGAAAATTATTCTTTTTAGCTTTAATTCCATTGTAGTCACAGCTCTATGTGACAGCAGCTCACACATCATGCTTGCTAAAGATTCACTGCTTGAGATAAAGAGGCAGAGGCTTTTGCTATAGATTCTACCATTTTCTCCAAAAAACATTACAAGAGGGTGTCAGAAAACCCATTTTTCTGACAACAGAGAATGAGAAACCAAGCAGGTCGAGATAGTACTTTGGCTTTTAGATGTACTCAACCAGTTTCTGCTCTGTACTTCTTAGACCTTATATCTGATGGGCCAAGACTACTTAGATATGCATGTAGGACTACTGCTTTTAAAATGTTGACATACCTTCCCAACTAGCAACTCATTTTAGGTATCTATTGGGGATTAGCACAACAGCAGGACTTGTTACTCTGCACCTGTCCTAAATTACACCAAGCAGTTGTAGACTTAGGTATATCAGTGCAGCAATCACCCTTTCAGGGACAGTTGTTTTGTGTGAGTAAATCATGTAAACTTGAAAGTAGTGAGCATAGTATGGCCCCAAACTGCATCATGAGTAGTGAAATGCTTCATATCATCCTGTCTTTTCCCACCACCTGCTACAGCTCTAAAATTAAAAAAGTAAATACTATTACTTTTTTTTATACCTGAAAGAATATAAAAATTGCAGAAAAGGAGTCTGAAACAGAGAAAATACTGTTCTCCTTTATGATTCCCCCATTATCTCTGTTCCACATGACAGAAATACCTTTCCACGCGTACGGCACTTTCAATATTAGGTAATGGAAAGAGATGGATCTCAGTAATTACGAAGAGAGGAAGGCACAACAGGGAAATCAGTGCTTGCTGTGTCTAATGCAGCAATTGCTAACCTGACCTGACTGGCAGAGGTCATGCACAAGGTACAACTCCAGTGCTGTCTGATGCCTCTGACTTTACTCACCAAACTCCCCCAGAACAGCCAGAGCTGGTGAGAGCAGCATCTTCAATGTTAAAAGGAGAGAGAAGAACAGATGTGTTCCCCCAATTGCAAAAATCCTCTGCTAACAGCTGAGCTGTGGAGAGAAGGTGATGGCAGAGAATCTGCACTACAAGCAACAGTACAGACTTCCCCTATGATGTCAAAGACAGAATGTCTCCATGGACAGCACTTGTCCAGCACCTGCAGCACTAAAACACCAGGACAGGTGCTTTAGCAGAGATGACCTCAAGAAATTAAACTGCTCCCCATTCTTGTATCAAAAATTTGATACAAGGTAAAAAGAAAAACATGTCAGAAAGCAAAATACCTTTTCTTGCCTTTATCATTTGTATATTTATCATAAAGGAAAAACAGTGACTAAATTCTCAGTGAGTTATGAGAGCAGAGTGACCCAGGTGGACTGGTTCACCTTGTAAGACTCAACCAGTCTTGATTTAAGTAAACTTTCAGTAAGATAACATTGAAACATACCTGCCAAGACTTAGTAGAAATCAGTGGTAAAAATTCTATCATTTTCAAACACTTCACCCTAAATTTATCCCATTCTTCTACCTTTCTATGAAAGTATGGATAAAAACAGCATGGATGCACCCAAAGATATACAGTGAAGTAGTCAAATTCAATATTAGGCCTTTTTTTCTTACATATTAATAAGTAGTCAATCCAACAGAAGTCATTCCAAATAAATGTTTGTGACAATTTTATTTTTAAAAGACTATATATACCAAAAAAGATATTTCTTTTTGTATCCTGAAACACCAAAATTCACAAGTCTGGTAATTTAATTATAAATATATTCCACACTACACACAGAGGGATAAATATTTGAAATATATCTGCGTAGGTGACATATGTGTTTTCAACACAAGTGTATTTTAATCAATGATTTCAAGTGTATTTTAATCAATGATTTAGCATAAATAGAAGACAAAATATTTTCCATTTATAATGTAGATAGCTGTGGTGAACATTATAAAATACTGACTCAATGCACATTTATTTTGACTGCACTGAAATCTATCTAGCAGTGAATATCCCCATTGCAAAGAGGGTCTAACACTGAATAAGGAGCCATTTAAGTCTGAAAAATTAGTCTTTATTAGACCTGTGCACAGAACTAAGTTTCACATAATGAAGGCAACAGGATTCAATTGCACAAGGTTGTGTTTTAAGTAAAACGGACAGAAGGCAACATGCCCAAAACCTACAGTGTTCTGCTGCTACATGAAATGGAAAGATACTAGCCAAATATTCTGCTGGCATATGCCCATGGACTTGGAGTCAAAGCAGTCATAGTAGTACAGAATCTGCTAACAATTATCCATATTCTCACATAGAAATGCATTGACATGAATCCACACACACAGGCTTATTCCTCATGCAGTTTCCAGATTACTCATCTTGTGGGTACAAAAAGATACATGCTCATATTTTATACAGTACATTTGAAGTTTGAGCTACAAAAAGATTTCTGCATGTAAACGTATGGGTACATTTCCTCCAAGTGGAGAGGTATGTCAGGAGAATATGATTTCACAGCCAGATCTGTAGCAACCACCCCCGAGATAACCTCAGAGGCAGTTTCACAGCCAGCTGTTCCGAGTTCACAAAGAATTCAGGCAGTAAGCCAGAGCCAAGCCCAGATGCTGCTATTGGGAACTTTCCAAAGCTTTACATCTGGATCCTGCTTCTGCCAAATGCCCCATCTGCCTGCAAGGTGATAAATTCCACCTCTTGGAGGACAAGAATCAAGAGAACACAGCAGGGAAAGAGAGCACCAACAGCATCAAATCAATACCAGGGATAGTTAATATTTGGTTGGAATTAAATAAAGTATTTTCTCAATATTCTCCTGCTCCACATTCCTACATCAGCTTTCAACAGAAAGCCTATAGTATTCCTTTTGAGCATTTTCAGCTACTGGAACACTTCATATTCAGGAGACCTAAAGTAACAAGGCAAATACCAAATGTGCAAGGGCAATACAAATGGTTTATGGGGGAGGAGGTTTCTTCCTCAGGATACCAAGAGATGGTTCAGATAAGTCTGAAGAGTGCAAGGATTTCAAACAGCCCAAACATACAAGCAACAATATGAGTCTGCCCAGAGGCAGGACTGTCCTTTAGAAGGGTTGTAGGTTTCAAAAGGCCTGATCAGAAGACATAATTAATACTCTGAGAGTTAAAAACTTATCCCTTTATGCTCATGAACAGTGGGGAGGAAAGGAAAACTGCACAGGAACAAAATATGCTTCTAATAGCGGGGCAACATATCTTATTTTTGCAACTGAGAACAGTATCAGAGGAGCCAAAAAAGAAGAATTCAGTCCAAGAGAAGTCACAAAAGATATTCTGTATCCAGAATTGTAAAGCAAGGAGAGATTAAAAAAAATNAAAAAAAAAAAAAAAAAAAAAAAAAAAAAAAAGAAAAAAAAAGGGAAAAAAAGACAACAAACACTGTGGAAGCGGTTTTATGTGTTTTGGGTTTCTATTGCACCCTTTTTTGGTACTTTCTCTTTCAAAACCAGCAGCAGCTCAAATCCCTCTGAATATCACAGAACTGTGAGCTCTTCTTTCACACTGAACTGCAGAAAGCTCAGCTTGGGGTGGGAACCTCAGTGAAAAGAACTTCTCTGAAAAAAATTCATAGCATTCTATAGCTCAAAGCCTTTGTAACATCACTATCCTTAACAGCACTGGCTTGTACACCGCCCTAGAAAACTGCAATTTTTTAATAGGGATAAGCATTTGATGAAAGCTTACATCGCATACACACTTAAAACAGAATTAAGGGCCAAACTAGAAAACTACAGAGCTGTAGCACAGGCAAAGACCCTAAACTCAGAGATAAGGCAAAGAACAGAAGTCTATTCAGACAGGCTGCATAGCCTGGTCCAAGAAGACTTTCAAAGGAGAGGTCATGTTCAGCAAAACTTCTGTGAGCACAGCAATGAAAAGCTGTTGGGACTCAAGCTAGAAATACAAGGTACTGGAAATAAAAGGTCCAGGAATGCTTTTTAAACCATACTGTATAGCACTAGTATATAAAGATTAATAAGTATAGCAATGATGGCACAATTCACAGACAGGAAACAAGCTCAGTGCTACACCTAAGTTCAGTCATTAGCAATAGAGGGGTTCAACTTGGAAAGAGGGAAAAGTGAATTGTGTTGCAATCTGGTTTTTTTACAGGACCCAATCAATAAATACACAACAACACTGTGGAGGAAGCAACTGAGCTTACTTCCTGCCTATACATTCGCAGTTGGCCAAAGCCTTTATCAATCCTGGAAAAAATACAAAAAAAACCACTTCTACACTTTAAAGACAAAAAGGTAATTTGCAAGCCAATGATTTACACATAATGATATTTTAACGTTAAGTATAACAGAGAACTTAACACTGCTTAAAGGCTTATCAAGCTGGTAATCTTGTACAAGATACCACATAAACAGAATAAATATCACCCCCCACTTCAAAGGCCTTACAAAATATAAAGTACATGATGCAGTGGGTTTGACATTTCAAGAAGATAAAAACCTAATGAAAAGGCAAACATGCTAAAGAATCCACAGAGAAAGCAGTCCAGAGAACAAAGACAAACAAAAATTGGAAACCAAACTACAAGGGTCTGGCAGTAAGAGGTCATGGAAGCAACCAAGGTTGACAATAAGCAACCCAAAGAAACCTCCTCAGAAGGTCTTGCAAAAAAGAGATAAAAAAGAGCTAGAACATACAAGAAGATATAGGCATGCATACAAATACACATATGTGTATATTGGCATATATAAACAGACAAAGGGATGAGACTTTCCTGGAACTGAAGCAGAGGTGAGAGTTCACAGAGGCTGTGGCCAAGGACAGCGAAAGGAGCAAGAATAGAACTGGACTTTCATCACCTACTTATGGCCTTTACTGTTGCTTTTTACTATTTAGTACAACTACATGCCCTCAAGTCCTTTTGGTTTGGGAAACTAATATAGGAGATTTGGGGTCCTTTTTGGAGTAGAGTGACCTGCACTATTTTCCAGTGTTGAAAGCCAAATATTTATGTACATTAGTGAAAAGTCAGAATCTTTTACGAGAAGGCAAGAACACAGCATGTTGCCAAAAGAGCAGAGCCTCTTACTGGCAGGAGTGGAATACATTTCTGCAAAGGACTGGGCACATTTTGATTTAACAGAAGAGCAATGCTGCATTTCTGTCTATCAGCCAGTGTAAGATTAATGCCTTCTGATGTGAGACTACTGCACACCAGAGAGAACTGACTGACAGAAGCATTAACTAATGTTTGTAACATGATGGTTTTACAATCACTACCCTTATATCTTTTAAACTAAGGGCTCCCATAAAGCAGGAGGTGACACCACATGCCACTTTAATAAATCTCTAGAAGCTAAATTCAAAATCTAGCTGTTTGTGCATAGAGATATACATACATGTGCATGTGCACATATATGTCCACTCCATGATATTTCTTTTAAGATTATTACTTATAATTACTGGTACAGAACTGCACAAGTTGAGAAGAACTGTCCCTCTTTAAAGGAAAAAAACCCTAGCATTCTTGAATTAGGGGCTTTTTAAATCTTAGTGGGAATTTTTTTTGGCCCTAAAGGTACTCCTCTGAGAACTCTATTTTATTTATGTCATTTTCTATCAGGGCACATTAAGTTGGCACAAAAATCCTACCTCATTGCCAACCAAATAGTCAAGTGGATTTACAGGAAACTTAAATACGGCTTACAAGTGGAAACCTCAAATTCCAGCCTTGACTTGTCCTTTACCACAAAACTGATATTGAGCAACTTTAAGGTTTGAGATGAAAGAAAAAGTACTTGTAGACTCAGGTTCCATGATAAGAAAAAGCAAAACAAAGAACAAAATAAGTATTCTGAAGCCTGTGGTGAAATCCTGAGCTGGAGACTTCTCATTTATCCATTGTGGGTTTGTGAAATTTAAGACATACTTCAGTAGGACTAAAATCAAAACTATTTCTATTTTCCTCATCACTAATGCAGATGAATTCATTAAGAACTAAGCAAAGACCATCAATCAAGCTTTCAGGTAATCAATAATAAAGTCCTATAGGTTCAGACTGACCCATCTCTATTTTCACTGGGAAGCAATTAGCAGGTTGAGTGTTATTAGAGTATATTGGTCCAATTCCGACAGAGATGCAATGAATGGAATTAAACTGATTTTATTACACCTGCATATTGAAAGACAGAGAACAGGCTTGGTGAGAAACCAACAAGAAATGTGAAATGTGATGCCAATCTGAATCTTTTCTTCAAACTTCTCTCCAGAAAAAGACAACACAGCTCTATTGACTAAGTCTCTATGTTTCAGTCAGATTTTGGTTTTTTTAGTTAATTTCTCATTCCCATGCAGGTGTCCTCCTCTTTTGCTTGCACATGAATAATAAAGCAGGGTTAAAAAAAATAAAGAATGATTATTTGACAGCAATGCATTCATTCTTCTTTAACTCAAAACACTGACAACTCCAGCAGCTACTTCATATCTCCAGGTTCCAGCAGACTACAGGAAGGATTGATAACCAGCCTGCAAATAATTTCTATGGCTGTGAACACATTAACTACAGGTTGTTTCTCGTCTGTGCTAAAGAATCTCAGTATCATAGTCCTGATTCTTCTTAAGACTTTTCTACTGCTGCTTTTATGTTTCACTTAGGGTGGGGAGAAAAAAATTAACAGATCTCTGTTAATCTTTTCTTGACAGGTACAGTTTAGAAGTGGCAATAGAGCAGGTAACGAGTTTGACCTTGTAGGAGTGGTGGGGGCCTCAGGGTGCCCTGCTCTTGTGCTCTCTTTCTTTCTTTGGGACTCTGCAAGCAATGGACAGAGACTTGTGAAGAGATGAAAAGATTCCTTTTCAGTTGCTGTTGAAATTAACTGATCAGACTGCCATCTGTAGGGTCCTGCTCTTCCTTTTCTTGTATTCTCCCTGCTGTGGGAATGAAACTGCAAAGAGAACAAAAGTGCCACTCAATTCAACTAAAAGGAGTTCTCTGAAATGGCAAGCTGTTAATGTACATAATAAAGATCATCTCCCATTGTGCTTGTCAACCAGTTTGCCTATCATTTAAGCTAACATCATCTCTGCTTTATCTTAAAAGTCCATCAGTTGCCATGACAAATCTGGAGAAGAAATCTTAAATGCTTCTTCAGATAATTGATGACATGTTAAGTTTGGGTTGATAAAGGCTAAGTATCAATTCCTCTCGCTTCATCCTACCTCAAGGTAGGGATATTTTGGAAAAGAGCTCTGCAGACTTCACACAAAATCCAACTACAAAAGAAGAGCTAAAGAAGTCTCCAGAAGTTTGCATCAGGGATACTCTCGTTGGGGAGCAATGCCTGTGATGCTACAGGAGTAGAAGATAAACCCAAGGACAACATTCCCAAATAACTCATTTTGATAGGTAGGATCAAAACCCAAAATATACATCCACTGCAGAACAGAGTGATATGAGAGGGACAGACTAGTGTTCCAGTATGAAAAAGAAGCAGACAAACTGAACAAGTGAAGATTGTCAATATTCTGTGTGAAGGTCATCATTTTTAGGAGAAAATCCTAAAAGAACAGAGATCTGACCTTGTGTTGGGATATGCAGGCAAAACTCAACATCATCAGCCTTCATAGTTACCTGTTTGCATTGGGAGACTTTTGGTCAAGTCAGTAGTGACTCAAGGATATTTCTGTAATGGAGAAGCAGTTTCAGGGTGGAGTAAGTGTGATTTTCTGCAGGAAAAGGGCAGGGGGAAGAAGGAACAAGAGCTAAAAACAGCTGAAGAGTTAAATCTCCATAAAAAAAAAAAAAACACTACTACCATTTTTAATTTTTTTCTTGAAATCTCAGGATCACCATTAGAAATTAATGCTTGCCATGCAAAGGAGCAATACAGCATAAATTTGGTGAAGACTATCGTTAGATCAATATTCCTTTAGACTGTAAAAAGGTGTCATGACCTAAAAAGCTCTAAAATACTTGCTGTCAATAAAGCAAAGTACATTTGCAAACTCTTACATTATCTAGTACCTGATGCAAAAATGTTTATAAGAGCTCTCTACAATGTTTGGGGATTTCTGCTATCTTTATGTTAAATTTGGCAGTTGAGCTACAGTACTTTAACACGTGCATGCACATGGTTTGTGCAAGCAGCTTTCAAGCTGAGGGAATTTTAGGACACTGAAAATTCTTTGTGTTTCCTGTTCATATGTACATACACTGAATTACCTAGAAACCAGATGCTGTGAAAATGCCAGGACTCCTTTGTAGCAAAGGCAGAAAATTTCTAGTAAGAGTTTCTAGCTTTTTAGAGAACACCTTACTTTAAATTATCTCTTCTTTCTTTCATCAAGATCATTAATTGCATGTGTATTTGCAGTGTTATCTGCGACAGGTGTCACATATCTTTGCCCAACTCATTTGATTAATTGCCTCCAAAGCCTGCCTCTGGCTAAGGGGCATGCCACCTTTTACTACATTCCCTGCCAGTCCCAGCAATTTATTTGTCACATGTACATACACAGCCCTAGTTAAGAACAGTAAGAACTCATGTTACCATGCCCATCTCATTCAATTAATTGCTTCAGTGGCAAGCCCCTGGCCAGGACAAATTTGGGTAACTGTAGTGTTAAATCACCCATACAAACATTTCCCACATATATACTAAATCCATTTACTGGATTTACCACTCACCCATTTTCTGTCACCATATACCCCAGTCCTTGCCACTCATTTGAAGGTTAAATATCACATGCACCATCTCAGCTCCAGCTGCTGATCTTGACTCTGTCTGCCCTTTGCTCCACGTTCTGGAGTTAGAATACACTAGGTGAGATGTTGTTTCTCCCAGATCCAAATACATATTATTAGGTAGAAATTAATAAGCAGCATTAAGAGAGCAGATGGTGTAAGATTCACATAATGTCATATTTTTATTTTGTAGAATTTACCTGTAACTTTTGTTGTTTCACAATGCCCAGAGGGCTGCAGTGTGTACCAGGTATGCAATGACCAGAAACTTACACACCCTGAGGAGGATACAACAGTCAGAATGGGGAGTTCCAAAATCCCCAGCTCAATAAACAGCACATGTCATTCAGGCCAACAAGAGTATTAGATCAGGGTACACATATCCATAGACTTTGATGGACAAGATGCACATCATAACTGCAGTTGTGACCAATGCCTGTGCAGTGTGAATCAGACACAGGCATGAGGAAAAGGAAGGAATACACTGCTGCAAGTTCCCAAACACAGAAAATACCAGATGACATCCCTTCAGCAGAGCCCAAAATTCACAAAATCAATGCAACTGTCATCACCTACAGCAGGACTTCATCTTAGTCTGGCACTCATAGTTGATTTTACAGAGTCAGAATTACAACTGGCACACATCACCTCCTATTTCTTCATAATAATGACTAATCACTAAACTCTCCCTCCCTCAAAAGTTACCCAGTCATGAAAAAGCATCATGAAAACAGGATTATAAATGTGTCTGATAAACAGTGCAGCCTGACTTCTACTCATTTTGTCATGGTTTTAATCCCAGCCAGCAGCCAAATACCATCAGCCACTCACTCACTCCTGCAACAGTAGGATTGGGAGAGAACTGGAAGGGTAAAAGCTAGAAAACTCATGGGTTGTGATAAAGACAGTTTAACAGGGAAAGCAAAAGCCATGCCCACAAGCAAAGCAAAATAAGGAATGAATTCATTGTTTCCCATAGGCAGGAAGGTGCTCATCCATCTCCAGGAAAGCAGGGCCCATCACATGTAACAGTGACTTGGCAAGACAAACACCATCACTCCAAATGTCTCCTTCTTCCTCCTTCTTCCCCCCACTCTATATTTTGAGCAGGATGTCATGTGGTCTGAAATATCCCTTTGGTCAGCTGGGGTCACCTGTCCTGGCTGTGTCTCCTCCTAACCTCCCATACACCCCAACTTCCTTGCCCACATGACAGTATGGAAAGCAGAAAAGGCCTTGCCTCTGTGTAAGCCCTGCCCAGGAGTGACAAAAGCACCTCTGTTATCATCATCACTGTGTTCAGCACAAATCCGAAAATCAACCCCACAGTCACTGGGAAGAAAACCCTACCCCAGCCAACACCAGCACTATATTATTTAACTTCAATCTTTACAGTAAAAGTGAGTCAAAATAATCTGAAGTATTAGAGCAAGTAATTTATGGGACAGAAAGTAAAAATTCAGAAAGGAAACAATACTGGAAAATCTTGCTGGTCTAGAATGGATAAGTGGGTTCTGAAAAACATGTACCTGGTGCCTGTGAACCCTTCATATGTGACACACTCTGCATCTGATCAGTCATGAAACACAAATTCTACACTCAGACTGAATCAGAAAGAAGCTACATGACAAGCAGTTATCCTCCAGGTTCACAAAATTACACAGAAGGTCACATCTAGCCTGGCCGTTCTTCATTTATGTGTCACCCACACAGCCATGTGTTCACAGGAGATTTATATACCAGTTAAGCAACTGCTGTTCATTCTGGATGCAGGACCATGCTCAGACTAACTACTGCAGTATAGCTGTATGCATTGGGAATGATACTATGATTTCTCTGGATATTGTCCACATTTATGGAGCCTTATTTATTGATCTAGCAAAGGTTTCTGATACAGTTGACCGCACATTTTTGTTACAACAATTTAAGCATGACACAGATTTTACTGTAGCTTGGTTTAGCAGCAGTATAATTGGTCACTGGGCATTATGGGGATGCTGGCATTGCAACAGCTCTGCTGTGCCTTTGGAACAAAGAAAGGACATTCCATTCCCCCAGACTGTTGGCCTAGCACCTTCTCCAAGTATAGCACATTCACTCCCCACAGCCTACATGAGTCCACTGAAAAGTCTGTGACAAACACTCAGTTGTCTTTTTCAATGGAACCTGTCCCCATTTGGCAGCCTGGACAGATGAAGAGACAAAAAATTTAAATACCCTCTCTGCTCCTCAGAAGAGCAACGTCAGAACTCAGAAGCCCCCATTATTATCTTCCAGGCTTTCCCCAAATTCTGCCATTTAGTATTTAGTATCACTTTCTCTAACCCTCATCCTAGCAGCTGTCTAATTCTCAGGTTTCCAGAAGGATGTGTAAAATCCCTTACAAGCTGCAGTAAGTGATTTCACTTCGGCTGACAGCAGTTTATGTTAATACGTATGCTGTTTTCAAAAAAGTACAAATGCAAAGATAAATGGTTAATTCTGTGGAAAGAAGTGCTTCCTGCTTTAGTTACTGTGCTTCTCGTCTACCTCCCAAAGCAGAAATACACAGGAGAATCTCAGCTACAGGAAGTGTGTGCATGGTGTGACATGAGTTTGTAGGTAACAGGGCAGTTCTGGTCTCAGAAGTCTGGCAGGATGAAGGCAGAGAGGAGAAGCCATGGCAGGACCAGTACAACTCCAGCATCCAGGGGAGCAACAAAGCCACTGCTGGAATCATAAAACACCAGAGGTCTAATTAAAGAGCATGGTTTGAGCCCACTACTCGCCTGGAAATGGAAGAGCAGGAGCAAATCCAGGAATGCCTCTGGGCAGGCCCTTTAGCCAGAAGGCCCAGCAAGTAACAGCAGCCCTTTATTTTCCTCAGAACTCAGCTCAACTTCTGAAAAATTATTGTAATCAGCTTTTTCACTTCCGGAGCTAATCATCTCCCTGAGCTAACAAAGAAATTTTTTTCCTCCCAGTTGAGCAGATGTACTTGAGTTCTTTAGATTTCTCCCCCTCCAGCCCTAAAGCATCAGAGCACCCATGTGTTCCTGGGAGCTGCAGGCACAGGGGGGAGGCATATCCTTACTTCTCTGCCTGTGACACACATCTGCTTTTTCCAAAGGCTAAATACTTCAGTCTGACTAAAAGCACTGGGTTGACAGTGCAGGCATCTGTGAGAGGTAATGATCTCTATACAAAATTTACTTCATATTTAAGACGATACAGTGTCCTCATGCCACCCTTAACCCTATGATGACAGTATCTTAAGTACACATAGCAAATTTCTCTTGATGTTCAGCAGGAAATATCACATAGTCTCTAATTCACTTTTTCTTACAGATAATTAAATAAATTTTAATAAAAATTTTAAAAATTAAATAAAAGAGCAATTAATTCACTTTTTTCTTACAGAACATAAAATAAATTGAACTTTGAATGCTATATAGCACCTAAGGTTATGGCTCAGTTTGCCTTTCTCAAAATTCCTTAGCAGAAGCAATGAATGGTCCAAAGAGCCAATCACTGGAGGGAGGAAGGCAGAAAACTTTCCTCCACAAAGCCAAGAATACAGAGGTGGTCTCTCTTATCCCAGTGGATCCTGGAATCCATAGCATGGTTCTAGATAGAACTTCGGACACGTACGCAATATTTAGGTGTTACAATATGAGCACATACAGCCAGGAGCTCTCACAACCTTACCTGTCTTGTTTGCCCCATGGAAATAGCTGCTTAAATCATCTCACACCCTGAAGGAAACTGTAGCATTTCCACTCGATAGTATGTTTTCCTTCTATTCCAGTTCATCTCGGATGATATTTCCATATTTTATGTGAAACAGTGAAGCTGATCTATCTTTGACATTCTGATTAAAGGTACTGCAATGCATTCCCTGTACACAGACACACAAAATGGCTTAGGTCCCATTCCAAATTATATGCACTTACTAATATGGGATCCAAAAGTGGATAGAACTTGAGATCACACATTTATATTAATTTTAATGTTCTCAAGATTAGTCAGAATTTTTAAGCAAATCATTCATTTACTTGAATCTCTGTTTCATATTAGAGAGGATGGTTGTACTGAGATTTTAAATCAATTTTAGAGTCCTTTTCTACTGAGGATTAAGCTTGATGATTAAAAGGACTTCATGTTAATTTCAATAAAATTTTGCTTCCTTTTTCATTTACTATTTTATCAATTCAGTAAGAGAGTTTTGCAGTCTCAGAGCTCATCTCTTGAGGTCTAACACAACAGTTCCTTGGTAGGCTATTCTTTCTCCCTCTTCCACTGACTATGATAGAGGAGTTTAACAATGGTCTTTATCCCCTTTGACACTGACCTGCTGGAAGACTCCTAATGTTCTCCTCACACCCCACTGTTCTCACTAAATGTATTTTGACAAAAGATCAAAAAGGTGAATGACGAGCACATCCCTGAGGCTAGTCTGGGTTACCCCCACAGGCTATAAAGAGAACAAATACAAATCAGTCTGTGTGCAAAAAGCCAAGGATAACTCACAGGCAGCACTGCTGGTGCCTGTAGAAAGCTTCCCTCTCAATTATGAAAATCCCAGAAACCACTAAAACAACATGAGACCAACAAAACAACAGAAATTTTTAGCACCATCTACAGTCTGTGTTATGGAAGCCCCGAAAGCCCCAGCCTAAAAATCACACAAGAATAGGCAGGAAAAGGCTCCAGGTTCATCAAACCCATTCTCTATCCCAAGTCTGGGATGTGCATAGCTGTTCCTCTGAAGTATTTGCCTGTTCAACAACTCTGCCCCCTCTGCCCAGGCCTGCACAGCTGAAGAAGACCCACACTTGGGTCATCACTGGCTTCATCAGGAGTTTCCCTGGGAAGGAAGAGTCTTCCAGCACAGACATCCTCAATACTCCATCCCATGGGTCATGGGCTCAGATGGGACCTCTGTATCATATCCTTGTGCAAGGAATCTAAACAAAATCAAAACAAGCAATAATTGCTTTTGACAGAATAGAGAATTTTTCTCTGCATTGTGGTAATAGTAATTTTCCGCTGATTTTCTTGGCATTTTTCTTAAAGATTGGATTTTTCTAATTGTAAGAGAAATATTCACAACCATATAAAATTTCATTTTATTTTCCCCATTTAAAAAAGGAATCCTTTCAAGAAAAGCTGATGGATTTTCAAATTCCAAACTCTTTGTCACCATAAGTTCCATTTTTACCAAGTACACCTACCAAGTCCTTAAATATTGTCCAGTTCCAAACCTGATATAAGCTTTGCAGACAAAGTACTCAAGGTCAAGCCAGAGGTCAAATAACTCAACAAATGGTGAGGCTAGAAAACACTCTCAGCTTCATGATCCCCTCCACAGCACCTTGATCCTGTGCCATTTCTCCCTCTCAGCTCCATACTTGTATTAAGAAAAACTACATAACTGACACCACCTACATACTGTCCATGGCTATTTTTAACACTTCAAATCTGTTGCAAGTCTCTCCCTTATCCATTTTAAAGTAAACCTGTCAAAGAATTAAGTCCTTCTCCCTGCAGAATATGGATATTTTTTCCTCTCAGGAGACACTATAAATTTAAGACCCAACACCTAATGACTGAGCAGAGATGGAAGAAGAAAATGTTTGGCAACAAAAAGGGAAGAATTTCAACTTTTTACTCTGATAAGCATAGCATTTCCTTCCTCCCAAGTGTACACAAGAAAAGTATGCCTAGAAAAGAGATTTGAAATCATTTTTAAGTTATTCTCCCACTGAGTCCTGTGCATTTGGACTCATGACAGCACTATACAAAGATTACAGTGGATTCCAGTCATTAATTCTTGACCACACACATTTCAAATTCATCAGACAGGAGTGGCTTCCTGTTTCCAGTGGAAATTACCAAGCAACATCTCCAATGCTTTTGCTCATAGGTTGAGGACAGGTTTTGCCATTGTAAACGGTTTCTATAGGACTACTACCTCAGAGCATGGATGTCTTAACAAATGTTTGTACTAACCTTTCTCACAGAGTGTGGTTTTATTGGTATCTCAGAAACAAGACCTCCTGGGCTTTTTATTCGTCAGGCTTCATCCAAGACCTTCTCACCACTCATTCCTCCTGTCAAGGGAGCAGCTCTCTCCAAGGCACTGGCACAGGTTGCCCAGAGAAGCTGTGGATATCCCATCCCTGGCAGTGATGGATGGGGATTTGAGCAAGCTTGTCTAGTGGAAGATCTGCCTGTCTGTGGCAGGGGATTGGAACTAAAAGATTTTTAAGGCATTTCTCAACTCAAACCATTCTGTGATTTCTCATCCTCACTCACAGCAAACAGGCAGAAGCTCCCAAGCATGAACGACCTCAGTGTACCCCTAGAAAATTCTTCTCCTTAAAATTAAATCTGGAGTGTGCTGTGCTAATCTGCTACTCAGTTCTACTCTCCAACTCTCACTTGGGCTGAAAAGGGATACAGAAACTGTGTTGCCCTGTCCTTTGGATAAGCAGTGATTCTTGTATTGTTTCCAGCAGTTTGATTAACACAAGTACTGCTCAGCACAGACTCCAGAGCTCCTTTTGGGAGACATTTAGGCAAAAGGTTTGATTGAGGAAGTCACTAGAATCGGTGTGGTTTTAAGTTGTTTAACATGCCAATGCCACTGTTAAATGCACAGAAGCTTATGGCTTCCATGCAGCTGTGGATGCAGAGCTGTTAGAGCCCATCTTTATTACAACAAATATATAGAAATCCTTTGTGTTCATCCAGGGTTTTGAGCTGAGCCCAAACTGAAGCCACCAGTATCTGTTTCATGGTACACGGTTCTCAAGACGCCTCTGAAGCTTTTATCAGATACTTCAGCACACAGGTATTGAGCACAGGTGACAAGATACAAGAGTGCTTCCATCTCTGTCTGCACTCCACGATGGAAGAAAACAGATTCTCTGTTCTGTGCCACTGCTGCCATCCAGAGCCAGTATGAATGGCTGTTTTTTTGGAAGCCTGACTCCAGGACTAGGATATCTGCTAGAATTTCATGCTGCAGTATTGCTACGTTTTATTTGCTGCATTTGCAATGCCATTCTTTTTCCCCTTTAAACAAATTGACTGTTAGAGCACATCAGAGAGTGAAAACAGCTCTGAGAATGCTGGCACTTTGAATGTTCTGCTGGAGTATGGGAAATTTGTATCTTTTGATGGAACAAAGTCAGTGGCTTACTTTGCTGTCGCATTTTGTTAAGCATATGTCCAGTTTCATTTACATGGCTGTTAACATCCCTTTTTCCTTGCTTAGAAACACTGAGGCCAATAACACAGAGCTCACACTGGAAATGGAAACACAAGAATCCATCTCTCTATATTTATACACTCACAGCTCTAATGTCAGAGCCAGAGAAAGCAAGAAGAAAAATACCTGTGCCTCTCTGAGAGCAAGGTAGTCTCAAATTGCTGAATTTGATGCCCAAAATATGCATGTTTAGTTTTCTAATTAAACAAAGCTGTATTTACCATGTGCTGAGAGCTTTCGTTTTTTCTTGTTGTTCTTCAGACTGTTGTAGGAATGTGGAAAAGGGGAGGCATGCAGCCTTCATTTTACTGGTAGATGCTTTTACATGAGTCCTGTCCACTACATTACGTTCTCTTCTGCTTTCCCAATTAAGACAACTTCACAGCAAGCTCTTTGGCATAACATTTGCTGCCAGCTAATGCCAGAGGAACACGGTATGTTACAGTTTTACATGTTGGATTTAGTTGCCAGAGTTGTCAGAGCTATACTTGTGACAAGAGTGGACACTGGTCTTGGCATTTACTAAGCCGTGCATGTAGCTGAGGATGCTCATCAAACAAACCAGCCCCTCCAGGCTAACACTGCACCAGGTAGAAAATTGTAAGACAAGGTTATGTGTAGCAGTTAAACACAACAGAAAGGTCTTTCTATATATTATATGATGCATAAACAACCTGATAACATGCATGTGATGCTGGACTGCATATACCAGCTGGCATCATTGAGGTTACACAAACTCACCAATAGCTCCCATCACCCAGGATGTTCTCGGGAGCAGGAGGTCATTGCAGCTACACAGACTCTCAACAGCCCTGTCCTGCATCAGCATCCCACTAAAATGACCAGGAACATTTAAAGACATATTAATTGTTAATAAGGTGGGTAGAATTCAGCCGATAATGGCTTCAAAAAGTTAAGTGGTTCTAGGCAGCATGGGGGCTGTTCAATTAAAACTGCTGAATGCAGTGAAGGCATTCGCTCACTTCCACAAAATGACTGCCTGTCTCAGTCAGTTTAGACTCATTTGACAGTGTTCTTGGTAGAATCAAATATTTCTAAATTTAGTAATTCAGAAGGGAATCTCTCTTTGTCTGAAACTTGAGAACATTAGCATCTTCTAGACAAGTTACTACTAGCACCGCAACTCAAATTTTATTTCTTTTTATATGTCAGTACTAATAATTGTGAAAAATGCATCAGGCCAATTTAACAACAGAAAAACTTATTTTTATTATCATTTCCAAGGGCTTTGCCTTACGATACACTTAATGAAACATATCTTATGCCCCAAAGATGAATATTAAATTTCATTTTTTAAACCATGTTGTACCCTGTGTTCTACATAAGAAACAGGCAGGATGTGTGCCTGTGCCTCAGTCAAAACCAACACCATTTCATTAAGACTCATATTCCCTTTGAGAGGAAAGGTGTTAGGCTGAGATTCAGCAGGTGGCACTGTTACCCATAATTTAACACTTTTACAGGACAGGCATACTTTTTGATATGGAGATGGATTATGCCTTTGTTAGGTTTTCCAGTGACATTTCTTTCTGGGGAGCAGAAAAAAAAGAACAGGTCTTCTAAAGTGTAGGAGGCTCTCTCCCCACTTTAATCTCTCTCACAGGAGTCAGCACCTGAAGCAGAAGTCAAGGTGTACATTGGAAATGCTGGGAGACAGCATGCATTTAACTTTGAGACCACTTCACTTTCAGGAATCAGTTGAACATTTAAATAAATCTCACATCACTTTGAAGAGAGCCATCACCCGTGTTATTCTGCTTTCAACAGGGAGTCAACTCACAAAAATTCCTGAGGTGCAAAGCCTTCACACTGAGAATACTCACAATATTTAGTGGCAGTTATAAAAAAAATATTTTTTAAAAATTGAGCACCTAATACACTGGCTGTTACTTTATTGTACTGAAATTGGTTCTCGCTCTATGCAAGCAGCAGCAGGTCTGCTGGGGTTACCAGGGGAATAATTTTGGGTATAATATTTCACAACTCCACTCTATTCTCCTGGCCTTTTATTTTTTCTGGGTTTACAGTAGCCCAGGCCCTTGACTTGATGCCCTTATCATAACTATTTCCACCACTAGAAGCTCCCAGATGAGAGGCACTGACTTGCAGTTCCACACCAAGGAAGAGTAAAACATCATGAAAATCTTTGAGTAGCTAGGAAAACAAATTTTCTACTATTTTGGCATAGCCATCACTCTCTAGTCTACCCCTTAAGATCACCAAGCACCTCCCAGCAATGTGCACTGTAGTTATGAATTTGTCTTGATGGCAGAAAGCTTTTCTCTAGGCTCCAGTCTTGTTTTCCTAGATGTCCCACACTCACCCACTCGTGACAGAATGAGTAACTGGCCTGCTTCTTCTCCACTTCCCACAACATAGTAGGGTCCACATCTGACTGTCCATCAACTCTTCACAATAAGTTTTGAAATGGGACTTCAGTTTCAAAGAATTGATTCTTTATCACTTTTGCTAGTATTGCAAGGAATGAGATTTTCAGTTGCTGCCTTTTCATGCACAGCCAAGGATGGTAGCCAATGCTTTTGAATCAGATCTAGTGTTGTGTTATTTGTTTTGTCTGGGTTTATTTGTGGTTTTTTTTCTATCTGCTTGCATGGAATTCACCAAGCATGAAACACAGTACTTTTTTTCTTGTTGATTTTTGAGGCTTTTTTGTTTGTTGGATTTTCTTAAATCATATCATTTAAACCGATTTGTGCCAACATCAAAACTTTGAACTTTTATCTCAGAGGTTGAGCTGAGCAAATAACAGATATTGCTGCCTAAGCTTTTGGGAAAAAGCAAGGATGTGAAAGCATCAGGAAAGATTTATGAGAAAGAAGTTTCATCTCTTTTGAGGAAAATCTGTACTAAGATTACAACAGCTTTTAAAACAGATGTTTGAGCCAGGAAACCACAGGAAGAGTCAGATGGCATCTTCTTAGGAAGGCTAAAGGAACTCTGGAGAGAAGATCTATAAGAGGCAGACTAGTATCTATTACAAACTCTGAAGCAAGCAGCCTTAATGGCAGATGACATGTGGGGGAAAAATGGGAAAGTTGTCAAAAAAAAGGGAAATTATCAGCTCATTCTATTTTACTTGTGAGCATATTTATTTCTTTGTCAAAGAGTGGGACAGGTGTCCAAGAAAGATGGTTGATGCCCCAGGCTTGTCAGTGTTTAAAGAGCATTTGGACAACAGCCTTAGGAAACTTTAACTTTTGGTCAGACAAGTTATCCCTTGAGTGGGAATGATTTAAATATAATTTGTTCCTGGATACTAGACAAGGAGACTGTATTCCAAAGACATGCTGCTGCTTTGAATTAGCATTTGCCTTTGAACTCATAGCCATTTGTAAAGTTAAAGCTTTGGCACCAAGAAGAGCATCAATGCTATACAAAAGCTGCCTATTTGGGAATGAATTTTTCAGTGACCTTCACAGGACATGGCCGATTTCCATGCCTGCAAGTTATTCTGATAGGAAACTAATATATGCAATTTGAAGACAATGCATAAACTGAGGAAACCAGCAGAGAAAAAACTCAGAGACCAGTATCAGATGGGCTCAAAGAGACTTTTGGTATGGCAGGACACACTGGGCTATTCTTTCTATAAAACAATACCATCTGCCTTCCCCTTTTAAAAATTAAAATTCAAATAGAAGCGTAATTTTGACTGTTTCAGCCTTTATCAAACTCAACTGTTCAGCACAGCATTAAATAGTATGAAATAAAGACTCTTGGAGGACTGTGCATACTGCATGAAAGCATTCATTAAGTCTAAGTTATGGTTACTTCTGCTGTCAAGTCAACAATGCACAATCAGTGGTGGCTAAAATTTTAGGCTGGTATGTTAGACTAACAAATAGCTTTTGAGTCACATAAATTCTGTTTCCTGCTAATGAGGACAAATTATATGTCACCACAGAATTAATTTCTTTCTTCGCACTAAACAAAATAACAGGAAGAAACTTCTTACAGATACAACTTTGTAAAAACTTGAGATTTTTGCCAGAAGCAGCACTTCTGTTCTCAGCATAAGCGCATACAAAGATGAGGCAAAGGCAAAAACATTTGGATTCAGACTTCTAAGATAAAAAATCAAAAAAGAAATTGAAAACTACACCTATACATGATTATGCAAGTGACCCCTGTTGTCAAAAATATTTGGATTCCCATGAAAATGAAGCGTCTCTGAAATTTAGGCTGTACTGAATCCAAATACAAACTTTATGACCAGAATCATCACTAGTTAGGATGGCATCCTACAGTATCACAGACCACCAACCTGAGCTACTAGATTTTATTGACCACTCTTCCTGAAGTTCATAGGCTGCTCCTTGCTGGCTTGCCAACTGCCAGCTCAGGATCATTCAAATCAGCACTACAACAGAATACCCCCATCTCATTTCTCTCTGACTGTATCACCACCATTTCCTATAAATGACTTGGCATAAAGCACAAAACCTTGTCAGAGACCTATTGAATGGTTTGGGTGGAAAGGGATCTTAGAGATCATTTATCTAGAAAACATTAGGTATATGGTATTTAGAGTGAGATTTGGGAATAACACCACTGGTCACACCATCACAGATCACATTAAGAGCATATAACCCCTTGTGGAGGACAAAGCTTAGGCCTCAGGGTCAAAACAAGAACCACAGAAGCTTTCTACAGTTACTGCACTTCGTCAGGATCACTGAAACAAAAAAAAAATTACATGTTTTGCAGTCCAGACCATGCAGCTAAATCAAGATAAAATGGCCTGTAGCTCTATGGAGCACTGTTCATCCAGTGGGCAAAGAGCCCCAGAAAGCAAGTGCTGGATAGGAGCTACAAGGTGCAAAAACTGAACTCGTGTCCAAGAAAAGGACTGGTTTTCCATGTAAAAGATGGTAAAGCCTGCTACAGGTTGTTTGGAAGAAAACACAAAGAGGTAAAACTTACCTTCACCTTGTGTTGCTCTGGAACAAAGGGGAAAGCTTGCACAAAGCAGCCCAACACTGGTAGCTTCAAATTTCATCCCGAGGCACAAAGAGCCCGACTCCCCCCCAGCCCCAGAACACCTGAAGGCATTGGGTTGGTATCTGCTCCTCAGCCCAGAACACCTGAAGGCATTGGGTTGGTATCTGCTCCTCAGCCCAGGTGCTCCTGGGAACTGCAGTTCAAGGGAGTTAAGTGACAAAGCAGTGGATCTGAGGGAATCACAGACTGTGAGTTCACAGAATTGTGCATTTGTATGCAAGAGAAATCAGTAATCCTTTGATTATAGAAGACTAAATCAAATGTTTTCAAGTGAAAAGACCTAAATCTTTGGGTCATTACAAGAGGTTAAAGTTCTTCTATGGAGTCACCCAGAATCTCAGTTAAGAGAGTTGGAATAGAGTTATTTTATGAAAACATTCCATCAACTTTGATGTGGTCATTGTTATATTTCATAGGAACTTCCAAAGGCTTAAATATTTTGTATGAAGTCTGCTAATATTTTTAATTAAAAGAGACCATTTTAACCATTTTTTCATTTCTCCAGGAGTAAGCCTGCCAGTCACAATTGATTCCTGGTTTCCCAGTTTCTCTCAAGGATGTCATCACTTTCCTTTTAAACCAAATCTTTTCTAACATTTCAGAAGACAGAAATAAAATCATCTACTCACAGTTGTAGCTATAATAGTTCTGAATAATTTATATGTAGGAAGAGAAGGAGAAGAGATGTACAGCATATGACTGATCATATTAGCCTAGAACAGCCTGATAAACTGTTTTCCAGAGGAAAGGAAGTTCAGTTGCATCTTTGTAAATTATAACTGAAAACTGAACAAGAAGCAACTTCCAAAATGTAAATATTTCTAATGAAATCACTGCATATAAGAGTAGCTTCCCCTATCTTATTGCATACTTTTTTTCTTATAAAAGCAGATAATTATTTGATTACCATAATTCCCATTAGATTAGGAGAAGGTGCATTGAGGTACAGGCCTGAGAAGCAGAAATTCAGGTCTCATCTATCCAGTTAACTGTTCTTTCAGATGCAGTGGTGATGGAATACCTTGCTGAAATGCAGAAGGAAAGTTCTGTTCCCAATTCTGCCAAGTGATCCCAGACAAGACACTTGTCCTGTTACAATATTATGGTCTTCATAATATAGCAATAGACTTCTGTGACTTCTTTCTTTTAAGGTCTACAAGACATAAAAATCTGCAAAGTTTATTGAAATCAAAAAAATAGAAAGAACCTTGGCGCTTATTCTAACATGAAAGAATTAGTGAATTACCCAAATAATTAGATATAATTACACACTCCAGTTAGCAAAGCACACAAACTCTCACAAACAAAACCCACAACTCTCAGTCCTGTTGGTCTACTTCCATGTGCATTTGTAGGCTGGCATTCACATTAGAACCAGAAATTTTCCAGTATATGCCAACTAAAGACCTCACTAGGAGGTGAGTAGGTCCCTGGGTATGGGAATAGTCCTTTGCTCTTCCAGCACAGCCATACAGAGTTAATGAAATGGAACATTTAGAGTTTAACAGGCTCAGCAGATGATGTAAATTTCACCTTTTGTCTCTCCATAGTATTCCCTGATTGTATCATTAGCAGAACAGCTCCCACCAGGAAAGAAGAAAAAGTGGGCGTGAGTGAGAAAGACTTTATGTACTATACATATGCAGAAAAGTACACAGGAAGAAGCTGATGTGGAAAAAATGAGTCAAATAACAAACAAAACAAGGAGAACACAAGCAGAACCATTCCATAGGTTGGTTTTGTGCCTTTCTGCTCCCTAGAAGGATCAATCATGATGGTCATTGCTGTGTACATGGTGGGAACATATTTACATACTTAAAAATCCCTTTCTACCATTGGGTCACACTGTTAGAGAGGAAATAGCACAAGAGCCACTTGACCAATTCTGTGGAAGGTTAAAGCATTGCCTTTTAAATTTAGACCAAAGTGACTGCTCTTCTTTTTCTGGCTCTCTATTCTGAAGCTGCTTGCTGAGAAGTGATAGCTTTCTCACCCTCATCCCAGGCCCCACATAGAAAGCGGATTCTGGCAGGGAAAAAAAAAAAAGAGATGTTCTGCTTCTATTTGGACAAGGCTGCTGTGTGCTGGTGACCCAGTACAGCCAACAAAGCAGGTTGTACCAGTGGCACAGCTTAGCCAGTCCCTCCTTAGCACACTGACAATGAAAAACTGTTCAACATTCTGCTTTCTCTTGTAATAGAGAAAAACAAGTTAAACTTAATAAGTCACCAGGAAAAGTGCTTCTAAAATTGATATTCAACTTTTCAGATACATTTTGCATCCAAGGAGGGATTTTCTAATCATCTCTGATACTGCTTATTTTCCAGACATCCTAGACACTGCCATGAGGAAGCTGGTAATTGATTGAGGCCTCAAGATTTAATGTATTCACTGAACCTTGGTCTACTAACAGCTCATATTCATCTCAATAAGAATTGAATCAGCAGGTCACACCATGCCACCAGGATAATTACAGACAGAATGTATGAGATTTTAAAAATCCACTATTATTTGTGGAGCTTTAGTTTATATCAAGCATGAATGACAAGGAAGGTCCAAAAGGTTAAAGGAAATGCTTTGCACAAGAATCAGAGAGCTGTGATATTCTGTGATATTGAGAACCAAATCTGCTATGTTTAGGGAGGTAAAACACAGTTAATTTCACTTGGAAGATTGTTTTTTCAAAGGGTTTGGTTTTGGGGGTTTTTTCCCCCAAATAGCATTTGGCCTTATTCACATCTGAACTCTAAGGCACATCATTACAATTTATAGTGAGACTCAGAGTGCAAATATGCATTTAAAAGTATTTATAAAAGCAATCACTTCTACACTCCACAATTTCCACACTTCAATTTGGATCTTATTTCTTCACATTTTGTTATTTACACAGTAATTTCTGCTTATCCTAGAGTGCACTGCTCAGATGTAATATCTCGCTTTCAGCAAGGCCCTGCTTTTTACCCAATTTTTCACAGCTAAATTCACTGGAGTAGAAGAAGGTCAATAAGCAACTCTCTAAAGAGTCTTAATATATAAGCCAATTATTTTATGCATTTTTTTAACTTGACAATGTGAAGGGTTGATAAATTGAGAGTTAGGCAGACGCACTGGAAACAGATGTTGGAGGCAAACTCTTCTGGCTCACTGGTCTCTGGGTCCTGGCCATTGGCCAGATTATGAGACTCCTGCTCATCCATACCAAGAACACTTCATTTAGAAAGCACTTACACCCACCAACTGCATCTCAAGGCTAATGACTCTTGAGGCTCATGTCAGAGTCAGGTACCTACATCATTCTGCTGATTTGTGACCAGCACCAGCTTTGCAGCAGCTCTTGTGCAGTTGCAGGTAGGTGCTGACATTTCCATTGTGAGTGTTGGGAGAATACAGGTGGGAGAGATGATGCTACCAGAGCATTAGGAGCCAGACAGAGACTTCTAATGTTTCCAGGTACTCCTAGGTCCCTGAAACAATGTTTAACATCGGAGATTTCAGTGTAGGCAGGAAAAACAGTGCTTAGCAATGGGCCAGATGAGCAGAGGTAAATCCTACAAGAATGTGAACACTATCAACAAACAAGCAAGTTAATTCCTCTTACAATGACCAAGGAATGTGTTACTGGTGTGCTGATGTGGGAAGGCAGGTGTAATAAGTGGGACAGTATGGGCAGGATTTGGACACAGACTCAAGGACATATGTCACTTGTAATTGCCTCAGATCAGATGACATCAATGGCTGTTTCCATCTGAGAACTACACACATTCCCATGCCAGTGGAATAAGGGCTGTATAATAAGATGAGATCTATGGTACTCTAACTGCCATAAAAAAACAAATAAAGTTATTATAAATAATATCTCATAATTTGTCATGTACATAAAAATAGAGCAGCAAGGTTCATTTCTGGGCAATCAGAAGTCTTTCGAGTGACTGAAAGAAATTATCTCATTTAATTAAAATTCAATACATTTGTACATTTAATACATTGTACATTTAATACTGATAAAGTATTTTCGGATAGGGAAATTTAAGGCCATTATGCTGCAACTTGCTGTATGAAAGATTCAGGATGCAAATGTGGTTAACTTGGTATCAGTAGCCTGGCACAGTTAATCACTGCCAAAGTAACTGAAGTGTTATTGAAATTACCATCATAACACTAAGGACTCACAGTCAGGCATTGCAAGTCCTGTATATTAAAAAGAACAGAAAAGCAGTACCTACTGTGAGCAGCTCACAGACTGGTTTATCGTATGAGACAACAGAAGAATGGATACAAACAAGCAGGAGAAACCACACACTGGCAACACATAAAGCTCATAGCAGAATGCCCTGCAGAGACTCCCCAAGTTTGTTGCCAAATTCACACCAGAAAATTGCAACACCTAAATGGGGTCCTCCTGCTTGAGCACCTGCATTAGTCTACACTTGTGCAGGCTGAATTGTGTTTTGGGCAGTAGAAGCCAAGGCTCCAGCAGAAGGTAATAGTTCCCATTGCCTGCAGGAAGAGAGGACCTCACTCATAAAGTGAAATTCATCTGAACTGCTGCCAGCAGTTCAAACTCAGCCCACCTTCCTTTGATACAAATGCTGCAATTGCTAGCACATGCCCTTGTCTGCTTTAAGTCATGACTCAGTAAATGAGTTAAATCATTATGATTTGTTGCCATAATTTCTTTTTCTAAGATATTTTAAACCATTTTAATCCTAAAGGTTGTCCATTCCCTCTTTATTGCAATTTAGGAATGTCTGCTCTGAAATTGTCATGTGGTGGAGCACTACAGTGTGTATTGGTGATTAAAGATAAACAAACTCCATGTATGGTTCAAAAGTTCAGCTCCAATTTGAAGACTCTGGAATAGAAAGCAATAAAAGAGGAGAGAAAATGAAGGGAGAAAATACAGGATAAAAAATGCTGTTGAGAAGAGAAAGTAGAAAGTTGTAAATAAGCATAGAAGCAATTTAATTACTATATACAGCACACTTGTCAAATGCTACATTCCTCTGCTTTCACACCTGATCTACAGAGAAAAGCTGTTTGCTAGACCTTTAGAGACAGTTTTGTTTTGCTTTATTGATTCATCTGATACCATTGAATCCTCTGCTCTTGACCTCTGCCAAATGTAGCCCAGAGAATTTCACCAGTGGATTCCTACATGGAGCTCAATAACATCTTGTTGAACTGGGGCACAGCTTTTAGGAAGACATCTGTTCCTGACTGGATTCATAGGTGAGTTGTTTCAATTATTAATTTCCCTTGCTTTTAAAAAAATTACTTTATTTCCCATTTGAATTTGCCAACCTTTGTTCTAACAGTCACAGGTTTGTACCCTGATGACAGCTCATCTATCAGTTCAGCATTAGACAATTCATATGGGCCAACAACCCTGTCTTTGGAAGGACTTTCCTTTAGAGGGAGCAAGAAAAACAACCTTTAATAAAAACTCCTCAACAAGAAAAACAGCCTTTAATAAAATCTCCTCTGTAACTAAAAAGTGAATCAGAAACTCCAGGGAGGAATCACACAGGGATCAATCAGTAACAGCTCTAGAAGCTACAGTGACAAGCTTGAGTGTTACAGCCTGAAAGCCCAGTGCTGATGCAAAAGTAGAAGTCGCTCTCAATGATTTTTAATGACTCAGTGGTTCTGCATTGGACTCTGCAAATCATCTCTCAAATGGAATGGAGTGCCCAAAATTTGTCTATCTTTATCACCCAGACGGAGGCACTGTAGCAAAAAGTTACCATAGTTACATCTTAAGGACAGCAAAAGGAGATTTTAGAGTTGAGCACCATTGCTACTTTTAACTCCTCTCCAATATTTGTTGCTACTCACAAATATCCAAATACCACTACATCACCAGCAGCTGCCCAAAGCAGAGAAGTGCCAGGAGCAGAGAAGGGTCTACTTCCCTGTAGCACCAATGAATGAAATTCAGCTAGTGAGGAAAACAGCTGTGTGATCCTGGTGTAGGGTTAACCCACTAAAGGCAAAAGGGCTTAGCCAAGGAACATGTTATTGCCAAGGCTGGCTATGCAGAACATGCAGTTTTGACTGAAATGCACAATCTTCGGGGAGAGAATTACTGTTTCATATATATGCATCTTCTGCCAAATTTCACAGAGGGAAGAGAACAGAGAACAATCCAGAAAATAACTAAAATCACCATTTTTGTAAGTACTATTAAGTATTCAGGCACACAGTAATACTTGCCAGATGGAGATTTGTATTAAAGCAAAAGATTCTTGCCTATATCCTCCATTATCTCTCCATCTAGATTTTCCCAGTTCTCTGTTAGCAGGTGTTCTACCTACTTCCCTAAAACCCAAAAGCTGAAATCCATGTATCCATCGATTTACTCACTTGCAAACGTCACATTATTTTTCTCCCTCTATTACTATATATAGACACACACATATGCAAACATAGCTAAATACAGTATGCATGTGTGTAGGTACTAGTTAAATTGTAGTCAACACAGCACTTATAAAAGAATTTTTCTGGCATTATGTATCTTACACACATTCCTTTATCTTCTCTCCATTTGAGTTATTTCAAGTCCACTCTTTCTGGCTACCACTGTTTTATGTTATATAGGTGGACACGTGTGGAGCAAACCAAAGGACTGGAATTGTATCACCACCTGACCCAATGTCAACAACATTTCCTACATATTCCCCAATTCTGACATTCTTAATCTGAGCAATGTAAATGCACACATGAGATGGAACAACACTCTGACCTTGCACGGAGAGCAGACACAGAAGAAGTGATTTTCAGCCAAAACAGTTTGTTATTTGCTCTGTGTGTCAGGCATGAAATTAAAAATCATCAGAGCCATGTCTGAGTAACTAAGTTCAAGTTTTCTTGCATGCATCTACAACTTTGTCTATGAGAGACTGGCAGGTAGATCGCTGAGCACTCGAAGGGTTTGAATCAATATCTGCTTCTGACTGACAGGTGGTCAACCACTGTGAAGGAAACTTCCCTGTCTGCCAGCCTGGGAGCCACTCTGGCAGCCACATTCACACCACCTGAGCTGGGGCTGAGGCCCCTTCAGAGCTACAAACCCTGCAGTCACATAGTCGGACAAGTTTTCCTTTCCTTCTCAACCCAAGGTTTCCCATAGCAGAACCTCAGCTATCTCAGTCTTTAAAATAATTTAATCATGGTGCAACAACAAAATAACACCTTGAGCTCAAGCTGGGTGCCTCCATGAGGGACCCTGAACAAAGGAAGCCATGGATTTTGTGATATTAAAGTCTAAGCCCACGAAAATCTGGGGTCATCAGCTCCTGTCACGTCTCTGAGAGTCCAGTCACAGTTCCCAGCCTCTTGTCTGGGGCTCCTGTCACCCAGAGATCAACCTGCAGCTGCACACCAAGCTACCTGCAGGGAATGTAATCCTCAACACCACACAGTGCAAAACTACTCCACAAAGAGTCTCCTGGGTGCTGCACCAAAGCAGCTAAGCAGCTCTCCAGGTTAGTATGGAAAAACAAAATGAGAAAGTCTAATGGCAAAAACTGTGAATAGCCAATTACTGCTCTCTCTCTCTAGCAATCCTCTCCAGAAGGTGTGGTAGACCATACAGGACATGCTGGATTTCAAGCAGACTGTTGACTGTCCCTGTGGGGGACACCAAAGCAGGATGAATGGCCATCATACAGGAATTGTATGACCTTTTTTCTCAGAGCACTCATCCCATAGTGCAAGCTCACAAAAGCAGTTGTATTACTATGAATTTGTTGTGATTAACGATCACAAAAATTATTATTATGAGAAAAGTATAAGAACAGCCTGTCCTCCTGCAATGCCTCTTGATTACAGCTACCGCAAGGCATGTAAAGTTCCCTAAGAAGGCCACCCCAGTCAGTAAAATAGAGGAAATTTAGCAAGATTTTTTTGTTTCTGCATTGTAACCACAGATCTTGTGACTAGAGAAAGACAGGAAAAGTTTCAGTAAGATTTTCTCAGCTGCTTGAGAGTGCCAGCCATTGCCTATGGTGGAAAAAACACTGAGCTCTGGGTGGCAGGAATATCTTTATGCCCTTATTGAAAGTCTTCAGCCAGAACCATTTGCTTCCCCACAGCAGCTAAGAATGTCTTCTTGTGTTACTGTCCTTTAGTTCCAGCTCTACACCCCCTTATTTCAGCTCCATCCATCCCTATTTCTATGACTGGTACTTTAATAAGAATTAAACCTACTCACACTTCTCTGATGTTAACTTTAATTTTAGTTTCTGCAGAACAGGTGTCATGAGGAATTAGCACCATTGCGTTTAGCAATTCAATTAATGGAAGTACTTTAAAATTACAGTAGTAATGAGTAAAAAACTATTCGAACCATTAGCAGTGTCAGAACTCCCAAATTTCAGTAAAAATATGCAACCCTAATGAATGAATGTTAACTCTGGAGCCTGAGAACAAAATCTGAACTCCTCGCCATCCAATCACATCTCTGCTTTTGGCCTAGCCAGTTATTAATAATTTCTCTGCTGGAGATGAGGGCTATTTTGTGATTTTATGTCATCCATTTCTAGTAGAGCAAAGAGGACATGTAGTTTGGTTCCATTTTTCATCTCTAAAGACATGCATAAATTTGAGTTTCTGACATTTAAATAAATCATTTTTCCCTATAGAAATGACAATAAACAAAAGTCAAATTCCTATTGATCTTCACCTCACATTCGCCACACTGAATCATAGAATTGCCATCCAGAACCTGAGTGTATAATAGATGTTTTTTTAGCATTATAATTGTAGAGCTAAGCCTGAATTTTGACAGCAAAAAAGCATATGTGACTGCTGCCTGTCAGCATATGTGGACAGCTTGAATAAAGCTCTAGAGGTGTCAGCTGCTCTCCTCTTCTTTTCCCTGACAGCCAGGTAGACCCCACAGCTCTGCAGCTGTACCATGTGTCAATTAGCCAACATCCAAATGCAGATTTTTTTCTTATGAGTCTTGCCCTGCCCCAGCAAGATATGATATGACTTCCTGCCAGACCTACTTGTACTCACTTCAGCTTTCCATCTTTCAGAGAGAAAGGCTTGGAACAACTTGAGGGTCAGTTGAGAGACAATGGAACAGGCAGGAAGATTGCTGATAAAACAATCTGCAAATGATCACTATGCTGGAATGCTCAAAGAGCAGAATTATAGGAGAAGAATCATGAGATTCTGCAAACCATTACCACTACAACCCAATCTGCAAAATAATGACAGAAAGAATCCTTTACACATTTTATGTCATCTATTATTTTCAAATGTGGGATTGTGGATGGGCATGTTTTGGTGGCACCACAAAAAGAGAATGACAAACATACCCTGCTAAGAGGACAATGTAAGGGAGTAAAACATTCTGGAATTACTAATATCTGATGTAGGATTGAATGTTGAATAGAGTGATTCAATTTTGCCACAGACCTTCACTGCACATAGCAGTCACACGTGAATGGATTACAGGAGCTGAGTGATTTATGTATTCACTTTGAGATTTTTAAAAATATAGATTAAAAGCATTTTGAATAAAAATGTAAAATTACATCCCATTACAAAGTCCTAGTGGTGGTAAATGGAAGTGGTGGAAAGTGTGGTTTTGAATATTTCTCCACACCCTCACACTCTTTGGACTACATAAGGCAAAAATATCTATTTTCTACATTTAGAAAACAATAGAAAAAAAAAAGTGGCCAAAATTTACAAAAATAATTCCCACTAAAGCTCAGTATTTCTAGAGTACAGGAAATGTTTCACATACAATTAGCTATGTTCATTTCAGTAGGAAACTTCCCACTGATAGTTATGGAAGCAAGACTGGATCCTGAATTACAGAGAACATTTGTATTCTTCATTTCAGTAATTGCTCAAAGTTCTGTTTGACTAAGTGCCCACAAAGAGCCACAAGGATGCAGTGACCAAAGAGCCATTGCCAGGGAGGACTGGCACAGACATAGGCAATTGCCATTCCTATCACACACAGCCAGCAAAGCTGCCAGTTGTGTCAGGCTCCCTCCTCTTCCCCTCAAAAGATATAAAATCTTTTTAAATACTCAGGAAAGGAAAACAGGCTAGTAAGCCAAGGCAGCTGAATAAATGATATCTGGAACCAGATTTTTAGCTAGATAAAACAGCTGTGGTGAGTCAAAGTCAAGATGTGTTGAGGCAAGACTCCCTGAGAGGGACAGTGCTTTGTGCAGGGAAGCAACAGAGGCCAACAGAGAACTGCACATGCACTGTGTGTGACAGCATCCCTGAGCTGGACTGGATTCATGCATGTGTCATTTACCAGTCTAAAATGTGTACAAAGCTTTGCCCACCATCAGAGGCATTGTCCTTTCACAGGGCCTACATTCTATAAATACTGTGGTCCAGCAGTGAGATTTCCAGGACACTATTTTCCTCAAAACTGTTCATAACTTCACCTAAGTATCACCCAGCAATTAGTTTTCTTAAGCAGTTTTATATCGACAGTGCCATGACCTTACTTCAATGAAATTAATTCTATAGCCCTTTTTAACTTAATCCAACAAAAACCTACTCATCTCAACATAGACTCATGAATCATTTTAATATATACATTTATACTAGTACAATTAGTGTTATTAATATAAATTAAATGAGAATCCTAACATTATTTTATAGAGTAGTGACAGAATTATTAATGCCAGTGAGTATTAGAACAGTACTGAATATTAAATATGCTGTAGGTCATAGGTGTTTTTAAAGTACATGATCTGAGAAAATTTGTTGATATAAAAAAAGTAGGATCTTTTGTTTCATTTCATATAAGTGATTTTTTTATCTACAGAAGTTAAATACATACATAGAGAATAATTTACACAATATCCCAATGTTAAATCCCTCCAGTGAAAATGAAAATCCTTAACAGCAGATATATATTTCATTTCTTTAACCTACTTCTGTACCCACACATCTTCACTCAGGCACTATCTTTTCTGACAGGAACTAGCGTGTGTTTTTCTCACTGTGAGAGACCTTCAGCAGATTACTCTGTCTCTGTGTCATTAGAAACATGAAAGTATGAGAAGAAAGGTCTGCTTTGTCCTGTATTTAATACCTACTCAATTAACAGATTGTTGAACTCTTTTTCAGCTGTATCCCTTTTCTCTGGAGAAGCTTTACTCAACTTTTGCAGGGTCTCCAAACCTCATGACCACAACAGACAGACTATTTCTATCTGGATTTTTTCCCTTTATATTTAAGAGATTAAGGGACAACCATGCCTTCTTCACTATCCTCCAATCACCACTCTTCATGTAGATCCTTCCTGAGAGCCACCTCCTATTTTAATATCAACAAGAGCAGTAGGGCACCAGCAATGAGGAAAGACAGACCTTCTTTATAAAAGAGGGTATTGCAGAATAATATCCTCAATATCTTTACATTTCAACAAGCACAAGTGCAAATCATTTTTCAATAGGTAGAAAATCATAATTTATTCTAAACAAAAATTCAAATGGACCCAAGAATTCTACAATCATTAACTTTATGCATCTTGATAAGTTCAGAGTATTCTGCCTGGTGAAAAAAAAAAAAAAAAAAGGAAAAAAGTCTGGAACTAGGCACTAAATGTTAAATGTTATTAAAAACATTAACGTTATTTTATTTCATGTTGATTCCTAAAATAATGATTGATGTATTTTAATGGGTATCCAGATAAATTATCCCACTAGAAGATTTACTTCACTTGCTATATAAGATAAATGCAGAAGTCTTTATTTAAACTCAAGTGCAGACCCTAACTAAGGAATCACCACTAGAGCTTCTGGAAATCCATATGGAGAGCTCTTCGGGTGTGGAAATACACACACTATTACATTAAAATCAGCAGGGCCAAGAAAGCTGTTCTGTATTTGAAACAGCTTTCTGCACAAAGTGCAATGTCTTTGTAAGAGATGTGCAAGAATAGACCTTTATCTTAAAGCTTTTGCTGAGAGAAATTAAGTTTAAGGAGTATGATTTTGTTAAACCAAAAAGCAAGTGCAAATATCTAATAAGAGATATACCAGATGTGCGTGAAGAGCATGAAGGTTGCCTTGTCAAGTATTGTAGAAAATGATATCTATGTTTATACTAGGGACAGATATCTCAGAAAAAAAAAAAAAAGGAGCATTTGATTTCATGAGTAGAAAACATTCATCTGACAGATTAATTATTTTTGAAGCAACAGCAGCAATGAACTGATTAATACATGGAGCTCTCTATCTCCATGCTCGTATAACCATCACATTAAGTAAATTCCATTTCCCTGAAAAGATTCTGACTTACTGAAAGGTCTTTATGCACTTATAAATGTGTCAACAAGCGACAAGGAGGTAATAGTTTCCAGGAGGTATTACTGCAATGTATATTTGATAATGAAATTTGCTGGGTAAATTAGCCAAAGAAAAAGTATAAAGGTCTAATGGGCTTAGTCGCCCATTCAAAGAAGCACACGCTGCTGGCTGTAGCGAAGATAAGATGGATGCTTTCTGCAATGGAGTATCACAAACAGCCAGGACAGAGATTAATTTATCTGTTTGCAAAGGAGATGTTTTTTACAAATAAATTTGGCCATGAGCACAAAGTCTTTTCTTTGACAAACCAACCCCCATTACCGTAGTTACCCATTTACAAAAAAAAAGAAAAGCTATCTTTTTGTCTAGATCATTGCAACTTGCCCACTCTAGGGATCCTTCACTGGATATCCACTGAGGGTCACTGACCACCTAAATCATAAGATTTCACTGCTGTTCTGATCCCTAAACAGATTGTTCAAGCTAGAAAGTGATAAACAACAAATCAGCAGGGCCATTCTGAACATTTGGATACTTTCAGTTTGTACTTAAATTAATATTTTTAGATTTGCAATATAAGGTGAAGATTCAGAGACTTCAGGGAGCTGCTCAGAGGGCACACATTGGGAGTTTTATACCCAAAAAAATTAATATAAATCAAACTCAAAGCTTCTACTCTACCAAAATAACTTAAAATCATTCTTGTTAATAGTTGATTAGCTATACTAGCTAAACAGGGAAATGACTGCTACTAATTTCACTGGAGAAAAGAGCTGCCTAAAAGCAGAAATCAAAATCACAAAGATTTAAAGATGCAGAGCACTGGGGAAGCTATTTAACCAGTACTCAGTCACACACTCAGATTATATGATGAGTGGCTTATAAGAAAGGATTCAAGTGTCAGAAATGTGTCATGTGCTATCATGGAATGCTACTCAATACATATATCACTTTTGTCACTTCAGCTTATTGTCTAAGAAAAGGAAAACCTAGTGGGATGTAGTAAAATGGCAATGGTATATTTATGCAAATACATCCTTCTCATAAAGCTTCTCATCAAACAAGATGAAATACAGTTCATCTTCAACTTGAGACAAATTATAAAATATCAGAATATTTTACTGTTATGATATTATTATCACCTGGAAGAACCCAACCTAAAGGGATGATGTGAAGCAGCAGAGAGTTCTGGGACAGGATTTCCTTAAGTAAATACATCCCATATTTCTGTAGAGAAAAAAATTCACATTCCAGAGTTCTATATTTATATACAAACTTGAAAAAAATTGTAAAACTATACTGGTATGTTAATAGACTAGCTCCTAAATATAGGAGCCTGATTTATATTTCTTCCTAAGAAATGCAACAAGTCCTTTCAGATTCTTTCTGAAGTGAAAAGATGTTCACTTCTGGAACTGTGAAAAATTATGCTTTATCTGTAAATATAATATCTTTACAGATTCTAGTGTGAAATTATTACATCACCACTACATAAAATGTATAATTCATGTACTGATAGCCAGTCAGATGTAGCAGCCATGAAAACAGAGGCTTCTGCAAATCATCAGCATACATCTGCAAAACAAGTGACAGCAAAAATCCTCTAAAGGTGGACTGGGGGCGGGGGGGGCAGTAGAGTACCAAATTTTCACTGCATCTACCTGTTACTGCATCTACCTTTGCAAGTTAAGATTCAAAAATGGCAATTATCCTTAGAAAGGAAGATACATTTGTTTGGGGGTTTGTGTGTGTTTGTGTTTGTTGTTTATTTGTTTAAAGTCATTATCTATAAGTAGGAAGAGAATTATTTGTTTTGGACTCTAGAACACAAACACCTATATACAATGAATATAATTAAGGCACAAGCTCTAAGAGAATAGTAGGGGCATATATTGAAATAATGATGTAGCTTCTAAGTGTTGCTGAGAGCAAGATTCGGGAAATACAATGAGCAATCAGGACCTAGTGACACAGAACATAGGCAGAGCTTCACAAACTCCCATCTCCTTTTGAGTCCTTTTCTGTTGTGGACCAGAGTGTGAAGGATCCTCCCCAGCACATCCAGAAGGTCACAGATCTCCGATAAAATCGCCATGAGCAGATTTCTGGGTACACCATGGAACATAAAACATGTACCACAGAAGTGAATAAAAGTGGCATGTAAAGTTGTGGATTAGCTTATCAGTGATTTAAACAACAGAAAGGTAGATATCCTGAATATAAATTTACATACCAAGAAACAAACAAACAAAAAAATATCCCAAAGAAGCCAGAATCTGTACAACACATTTGCTGAAAGAACTGAGTGGATTTGAGAGTGTGCATAATGGGTACTCAGTGTCTAATGTAAGGGATATCACAGCCACAGAGTGAAAATGAGAGAACCAAAGTGCCATGCATCTGCCATGGCTGGAGTGTCAGAGCATAGGCATCATAGCAGCAAAAGCCAGTGCAAAATGCTTCATTTCTGTAGCTCTTTACAGGGACCTCTTTCACATTTCAGGTCAGTGCCAATGTCCTCACACAACCAAAATATGGCCTGAAAGACAATTGACTTTGTTGCTTGAACCTCAGAGTATTCCCCCAAAGCATTCCTACTCATCTTTATGGGAAAATGCTGACAGGATTTGCAGGACCTTGCACAGAAGCCACAGGAGCCAGAGGCCTCATTCTCCTCTCAGTCACCCAAGGTTATAAAAAAAGATCCCTCTCCCCCACTGAGCCTGAGCCTGCTTTGCTTGCCAGCTGCCAGTCATTGTTCTAATGGCTTCAAGCAGCCTTAAAGCCCATTACCCACTCACTGGCAAAAAACGGGACATTTCCAAAGCACCCCAAATGTGCTGCAGCCCCACGCTGTCAGCACAGCCTCTGCAGAACTGGCAGAGAAATGAGGGGAGGGGAGCTTTCACTGAGAAATGCAGCAGAAGCTGGATGGCTTCAGGGTACTTGTGGCATAAAAGATGGACTTTAAGTCACCTTCAAATATAGCCACAACTGAGGGTCTGGCTCCTTGCATGGGACTAAAACATGAAAAAAGATCTTTTAGAAGGATACAAGAACAAAGAAGCATTTTGTACTGGCTAGTCCTGTTCTCCCTGCTGTGATCTCCACACATTGGCACACTGGCCTTGACAGATGCAAAGCATTTTTTGCTCCTTCACTCCCATTTTGCAGTGGTGGCACAACTACAAGAATCACTGTGAATCCATTAATCAATTACTCTCAAATATCCAACTCCTTCTCAGACCAAACAGATGTCCCACAAACTTGTCACAGCATGTCTCAGGGTGCCTTTGTGAAAAAAGTTGTTCCATATGTTTTACTTATATTAAACAAAGAATTAGCAGAAGAATCTATAAGGTAAGGTTTGAGGAATAAGCAGAACTTGGTATCACAGAATCATAGAATGGTTTGGGTTGGAAGGGACCTTAAAAATCTTGTTCTAACTCCACTGCCATGGGGGCAGGGACACCTTCCACAAGATCAGGTTGCTCAGGTCTCCATCCAACCTGATCTTGAATGCTTCCAGGGGTAGGGTATCCACAATTTCTCTGGGTAACCTCATCCAGTTTGTTACCACCTTCTTAATAAAGAATTTCTTCCTAACATCTCACCTAAACCTCCCCTCTTTTAATTTAATTTTTCTTTGCCCCTACACCTCTCATGGGAAAACTCTTCCAGAATTTTACTTCATTGACAACTCAAAACGTCCTTCTAGTTTCCAAATTTTATTGTATTTATGATTGCTTTATGCTCATTTGTCCTTTTGCCAACACTGCTCTTTAGCTTCAGCACTTTTGCTTCCTCAGTCATTTCTCATACACAAACTTGCAACTTCTTAGTCTCCAAATGCATGACCTTGCACCACACAGCAGTGAATTTCATCTGATTTTCACTACTCCAGGCCTTAAGTTCATCCATGTCTTCCTGATAGACTGCTCCCATTCAGAGTTATTTCATCTGTATATTTCACACATATACATCTCCTTTTTGGGAAAATCATGTGAACAAAAATACCAAAAAATTAGTCAGAAGACCAGTCCTTAAAAATTGTACTGTAACTTAGTCCTTCAACTAAAATGTTCTAGTGTCTCCTGTAATTCTCAAACCCTCGCATGATTCTTTACTTGCTTTCAAACTTTCTTTCTGATGAGCATTATCCCTAATTTCCTTAGGAGATGCCAGATCACATACACAACTACAGTCCAGCTAGAGAAGTCCAATTGCATTTTCCTATATAGAAAATGAGTTATCTTATCAACGAGATCCCTATAGATTTATCCTCAATGTATTCCATCAAATCAGTGCTGGGCAGTGGCCAAAAGGACAAGTTACAGAAAGATTGTTTGCAAAAGTGCCAGGTGCTGTATATTTTATCCAGCACAGTTCACCTTCACTGCTCATAACCCAAACCTTTATTAGTGGCTAATGTGGCACTCATGCCAGTGTTTGCACCTGCACAGCTGAACCATCATCTCTGGGACCTGAGTATCCCCATTTATCTCAGCAGCCATCCTGGGGCACAGAACCTCCCCCTCTTCCCTGTCTTTAGATTCATGTTGCATCAAGGTGCAGTATAGGCTACAGCAGCCTGTGGTAGAAAGTTACACCTCTACAGTAAGCTCCAGAAAGAACATAGAGTTCCATCAGGGAGGGGACAAGACAAAAATGTGGTCTCTTCTCCCAGATTCACGACATATATGACATTCATGAAAAGCTCAGCCAATGAACAGAGTTTCACATCATCGTGATGGCACTGGTGTGCAGAACTCCTGAATTATGCTGGTTTGATTTGCATCCCAAATTTCTCCAGAAGTGGGAGGTAACACAACAGAAATTGAAAAGATTGAAAAACTTTTTATATTTTAGAAATTCCCCTTCTAAAATGAAGAATGCTGAGTGGAATCCAGTCCACACTATTAGTCCATACTTACTTTGCATCTGGCTTTATTCATAAGATGTAATGATGAAGGTATTCAAGCTATATTAGCAGAGTTCTGTGAAAGCTCAGATCCTCAGTGCACACAAAAGCATCGTGTGCTTTCACCTTAGCAATACATCCTGGTAAGAAGTACATAAATGTACCACTCCACAAACTATCTTCTGTGAGGGTGGCTGCTGCTCCACAGGCCACCCCCAGAACTTGGTTCACAAATTTAAAGTGAAAGTCAGAGTAATTCAGATTTTATCCTTTAAGAGGAATCATTTAAAGGCATACAGAATTCATACTTTGGAAGGGCTCAATGTATTTATGTCACATTGCCTACTACAGTTTTTGTAAGCAAGTATATAAATGTATAAAAGGACTATACATTCATTTTGCTAGGTTTAAAGTTGTTCATGCTCCTGTCTTCATGACAGAAGACTTTGTCAGCTTCCTCTAAGAAATATACAGAAACATTTGCTTTAACTTGTTTAAAATGAACCTAGCAAGAAATTATCTTAGATATGGTCCCCTTCTTTTCAGTCTGCTTACAACAAAAAATAAAAGCTGTCTGTATCTGAAAGAGGAACACACCTTTAACCTCTACCAACACTGGGGATTTTGATAACCAGCTACTCAGTCACAACACAATAAATACTGATTTACATTTCAGATCAAAGATATGAAAAAAAGGCCAAAGACAGTCAACTTTCAGAATACTGTGTATTAATAGAAATGTAAGACATTAGGTCAAGTACTCCCAATCTTCCTCTCAAAACTGGTGACATCTTTTAGTCTTACTTCACATGGAATATCCTAAGACATTAAGCTCCTGAAAGGTTTACGAGAATCAACAGCAGGATGCAGAACAGATGTTATTGATGCTGCCATTAGTGAAAGGTGGGAAGAAATTAAGTCACTACTCATTTGCTTTGGCAGCAGCCAGGCTGACATGCACTCCCTGGCTGTCCACCCAGCACAGCCACTGTTGGATACACCACAGCACAGATTTTCTTTTCTGGCTGCTGAGCAGAAAATACACAGAAAGGAGTTTGGACATCTGGGAACTCTGCACCGCAGGAAGAGTTTTAGGAAAGCAGAAACTGGTCAAGATACAAGATAAATTAGCAGGGATGTAGAAATGTGAAAATATTATAGAAGAAAAGGGGAAAACAAGTGAGATTGTTGTTTTGAGGGAGTCACAAGAGACACAGGAAGCTGAGATTGTTAGGCAGGAGGAACTCAGGGCACAAATCTGTGTGATATCTGTCTTTGTCAAGACTTTTTTCAGAGAACAATTTTGTAAGAGCCGAAATGAATGCTGCATGGAATCCAGTGACTCAGTCCAAAGGAATTCATTGAAAACTGTAGATACTCTTTATTTCTCAAAATTTGTACTTGAGTGTTTATTTATATTCCAAATGTGCAAAGAGTTTTATTTGAAAATACTTCTATTTCTGAAAAACAACATTAATTTTAAAAGATTAATTTAAAAGATAACACAACAGAGGCATTTATATGCAGTGCATACTGTGAGAAACCTTAAATCCTAACAATGTGAACAATAATTGAATGAAAAAGCAGTATCAAAACACTAAACAAAAATCTGACAAGTTGGATGAGCAACACCAAACTATATATTGACTTCTTTTTTTATCTTGTCAGTAAAAATAAAATCAAAGGTGGAGAGAAAGGAAAATAAGCCCCACAGTTATCAGAACAAATAAAGGCTATGTTTATCCCATCTCAGCACAAAAGAACATAGGAAATGTCAGAATAGAAAAGTCTATTTTGACCCATTGCAACCAATATCTTTCTTTCCAATATTTTATGTTGCTTCAAAGGAAATACTCTATGGCATTCTCATTCTTTGTACCAACTATGTGATGGAGAGATGAAGAAATTCCTCTGTGAGTCCAGACAGCCATCCATTTTAACACTGGATCATGAGGCTGCTTCTGAAATTTCAATTTTTATTCTTGTCTTGGCAAGTCCCTAAAACCTTTTAGGAACTATAGCTATCATAAGAAGGTCCCAATAGTAGTAAATTACAATCATTAATTTTTGTTGTAGATACACACTACAATCAATGGGACAAAGACCATTGGTATATTTCAGAGGCAAAACTCTGTGCAGCACTGGACTGGTGTGGAGATGGTTTTATTCTGAGAACAGCTTGGACATGGTTTCATTTCAAACTGAGAACACTCTCCTCTGATTTACAATAGATTATGTGCTGAGTGCATAATACAGAAAATGTACCATGATTTCTTAAGAAATCATTGGCACCTTAATTGTGTTATAAAAATCAATAGTTTATCATTTAATGGATTTACTGGACGTAGAAGAGTGGCTAAGCTATTTAAAGTTCCCATCAGGCATCCAGAGGCTGTTTTTCTTTAATCCTATTCAAAAATTTTCTGAATCAAAGAAGCATGATCAAACTACAAAAGGCATTACAAAAAATATCCTACACTGCAAAGCTGAAATGAAACAACCAATAGATTGGTATAGTTTGGGGTGTGTGAAGACTGTAACTCCTGTAAAGCACAGTAACCGGTGCAAAGGGAACCTGCAAATGTTTATCTCTCTAACATAACTTGCCAAACTTAGGCACAGGATGCTTCAATACTAAGGCAAACCATGCAGTTTTCACTTTTCCCGTATGTTTTCCTTGTTATTACATAGTTTTAATGAACTATCCTGAAAGAAAGAAGGGGATTAGCAAATACACTGCATAATGCTGATGGCTCTTTCAGTTACAGAAATTCACCGCCTTTCTTCAGACGATACCACAGTTTTTTATCTGTAAACAGATAGCTGTTGCCTCAAAATTAACCAAACAAATCAAAAAAGAGGAACAAATTAATAATCTTTTTAGCCTTGTCCTGGTTGTCTTTCTACATCCATGAATGCTGGCTAACTATTTAGGCATTCTCATTAAATATATCTTTATGATTTAAAGGTTTAAATAGCTGTTCTGAACTGAATTGTGGCCAACTGGTCACATGAGTGGATTCCTGTAAAGCCTGACAAGATATAACCATCCAGCTTTAAGTATTACTGTCTGAGGACTTAATGCTTTCTGGAGTGGTGCAACACCATTTATTTTACAGATAGACTAAGATTTTTTTCCATGTTTTGTCAACAGAATTAGTCTGGTGATGGAGACTTGTCTTTGCTTTCAATTCACCACTGTCCAGTGGGGTGTAAAGAACAGAGAAATGCAGAAGGAATGTCTCCACAACTCTTCCATCCCTGCTGCCAGCTGTCCCTATCCCCTTGACAGTCCCTTTGACCATGACCCTTCTGGAATCCCCTTCATGTTTGAGCATCAGGACTACACATCAGTGAGAGGAAACTTCATGAAAGTCTAATTTTGGAAGTACACACCACAGAAACTGGCCCGTGTTTTGTCATCACTATCCACAACCCTCAAATAAGGATTCTTACAGAATGTCCATAATTAAATATTTGTGGGGCTTTAGGTTGTAAACTGATTCTCAATTTTAACATATTTACCCAAGAAGAGTCTTCTGCAAACTGCTGTTTCCCGAATCAAAGGTGTTACTCCATCCTTCTAAAAACGAAGTGTTAAGATGATGGAGAGATTACATGCACCTCTTACAGAATTTATTTTGTTCTAGAAGATCAGATGGTCATGCTAATTAATGAATTTCACTTTTTTTATTTATTTGAACAGTATCAAAAGACCAAGGTACAAATAAAAATGAGAAACAATTCAGAGCTCATGTACCTGGCTGAAGAAGAAGGAAGCATTCTGCTGGAAATTGTTCAGAGATCCACAAATAGCAGTGGATACAATGGTGACCACACAGTTAAATCAGCCTGCATGATGTAATCTTGGCAAACATACTGCTAGGAAGGTCACTGGCTGAGCAGGAATGTTCAGAGGAAATGCAGAGTGGCCTGGCACTGAGTACGCCTTGGCTCTGTGGCAGCTGTTAGCAAGTGAAGGCTAAGCAGGCAGCAGCTCACATCACATCTCCCTTCCCTGCACATCAAGAACGGCAAGAAGGAACTACAGAAAATTTCATAGGATGCCTGGGTGTCTTCTTTTTTAGCTCTAAGTAGCATTTATAATATCTATAGATCGCAAGACAAAATATAGCATTTTATAAAATACAGTATGAACTAGAAAGACAGGAGATCTCCAGACTACATGAACTGAGAGTCTTAAAAAGCACAACCCAAACCAATTCAGAACAAGATTGTACAGAACAGACTGGCAAATGGTCATTAGAGCTGAAATGGAGATTTACACAGAGGGAAGGGAGACTGCTCCAAGTGTGAGCAATGATATGTAATAAGGCCACGCCGGGAAAGGATGAAGGAAATTACAGAACTATTCCTATAGATATAAACCCAAGCTATGTCAGTGGGGGTCCTTTAAAAATGGCTGGGTTTAATATCACACATCAGATATCTAGTGCACATTGAATACTCTCCTAAATTAAATCAATTCATTTCCCAGCATGATGCTCCTAACTTCTCGGTATTTTAATTTAAGACAGGAGACCTAACCACAACTTATGCTTAGGTTATTTATGAGAAGAAGGGATGTTCATGTGTTCCATTTTCCTAGTCCAAGACACAATAAAAAATCTCTTCACTGAAATATGTTCTAACATGTAAGGGGTGAAGATAAATGTATATGAGTTCTCACGGTTTTTCTCAAATTATTACCCAAGCACTTGCTGAACACTCTGCCTTTCCAATGTTTTAGTAAGTGTACACTGCACAGATGCTTCAAATAGTTAGTCAAAGAAAAGAGCATAACCCAACTCAGGTACCAACTGCATCCAACCCATAAGTGCAATCTCAAAGAATTTATCATAACACCTTGATTGTCTCATCGTAGTTTTACAGTGTTTTCCACTTCACCATAACTCCAAAACAGACTATGGAAGTATGATATGCTAAGGCTATGGATGGACCAAATTTAATGACACAAGATTCCTTGCCAGTCTTACAAAACCTGCAATTTTTGGGTCAGAGGATATGAGGTTTTTTCTGTAAAACTGGAAAGAAACAGGGAAAAACATTTCCCCTCACAGTATGTCTAAAACCAGTTTCCTACAGCAGCTGGCAAAGGGTACTTGGGCAGCCCAGTTTTGATCCCAGCAGGCAGGTAGCTCCTTAAACCTTACACTCACAGATGGCTGCTTCATATACCATTTCAACTTTAGGTTCTTCAGCCTGAATCTCGGTTTTTAACTGGAATTTCTAAACTACTCAGGCCTTAGCATAACTCCTGTCAGAAAGGGTGCATGGTTTTTATACACAGTATTATTTGTAATTAATTTCAAAACTTCAGGTTACACTGTATGTAATCAACTATGTCGTTTCTGTTGGCTACAGAACTCCACAGTAGTTTTTAACCTTTCTTTTCCTACCATCGTCTCTCTTCTGTCGTTGTTCTATAAACGGTTTTTATTTAATAACCTGTAGCTCTCTGCTTTAGTATTATTGTTTTCCTTATCTCCAATACCTAAGAAGTCTAATCAGTGTGATCCAGTGTATGATAAAACAACACTGGATTTCTTTGAAAATCCTAAGATAAAATGAGAAAGCTAAATACATCCTAAAACTGATTTAACTCATTCCCTTCCTTGGCAAAATCAGGATGGTACCTTCAGGAGGAAAAGCAAGGAAAGCGAGCAGAGCAGTGGTGGTCTGAGCACAGCAGGTCCCATCAGCGGCTCAGCCCCTCCAGTTCATGTATTTCATTGTGCCGTAATGGGTTACAAGGTTCTTAATAATTGCTCTTCGTAGAAACATTAAGACACACTTTGAGGAAGAAAATGGTATTCCAGTACTCTTCTGTGAAAAAGCTACAAAGTTTCATGAAGAAATGCTGTGATCAAAAAAGCAGTCACTTCAAGGGAAGATCTTCTTTGACTAATATCTCATTATAAAACCCCAGATCAAATTGGTTCCCCACAACCCTGTTCCCAGGGGTTTTTGAAGCCATCAGGAGGTGTTTGCTTGTGCTTGCCAGTGATGTTTAACTAATGGGGCCGTCTTTCTCGCTGCCTTTTCGTAGGGAAAAATGCCAGATGTGCGAGGCCAGTGTTGTTCCTTAAAAACCAAGGACTTTGATGTGGCAGCTGTAGCTCACCCTTCATCCTTCTGATTTAAAAAAAAAAAA
>VXBR01002283.1:55660-127872 GCA_013400215.1 Cisticola juncidis
AAAAAAAGAAAAGAAAAAAAGAAAAGAAAAAAGAAAAAAAAAAACGAAAGAAAGAAAAAAAACCCACCACCGCATTTTGGACAATGCCGCTTTAAAGGGGGAAGAGCAAAGGGCAAATATATATCTTGAATGGACATGTCAACGACATTTGCACTTGAGGCACCTGCACGGGCCCTGGGTGACACGGCGTCATTTCATACACGCTTGGGGAACCTCGAGGGGCCAGCAGAGGCTCTGCGACAGCCTCGGCCATTTGGGAGTGACTTGGTGCGGGGCCGGGGNATCCTAACCCGGCCCCTATCCTGACCCGGCCCCTATCCTGACCTGGCCCCTATCCTGACCCCGACCCGTACCCTCGTACTGACACTGACCCCGACCCCCGTCCTGTCCCTGACCGCGGCCGGGGCCCCCATGCTGATCCCGTCTCCGGCGGAGGGGCGGGGAGCCCCGGCCGTGCCGCTGTAGCTGCGCAGGGAAGGGGGCGGGGGGGCCGCAGGTGGTCGTGGGTCTTGTGTCAAAGCGTTCTGTGGTCCAATTTTTATAAAGCGAAAGCTTCTATTTTAAGTTATTTTTCCCCTTAAGTCTGCACGTTGTGCATAAAAGCTGTGCCTCTTCGCCCGTTGGAGCAGCAGTATTCTTGCGGTAGCTTATTAATGGTCTTTCTGCCCATTTATTATGCTAACTTGTATTTTGAGAAAATATATAGTGGTGTTACAAACTCAGCTTTAAATATTTAATATGTGGAATTCATTTGTCTGGGAGATACTAAAACCCTTCATCAGTGATGAACTGCTTTCCCTGGCGTGTCCCAGGCACCATAAATCAGCTCTGGCTTCGGGCCCATGATGGTGAGTTATATGTATGAACAGTCCTGGGTCTAAGCCTGTGTGCCCTGCCAAAAATAGTGCATTCGTGTCATTTTTCAATGCAAATTAGTAGTATGTGCAAATTCACTCTATTTTGCTTCACAGATATGACTTTGGAATAAAAAATCTTAAATAAATGTAGCTTTTCCAACACTGGGATATTGATCAGGAGCTTGTATTCGTAGACTTCTGCAAATTGTGCCTCTAAAGGCAAGGAACTAACCATGATTTTGAAGAGTTTTAGGTCTGTCCATCCCTGTCTGTCCTGGATTTAGAACAGTGCTTAGTAGTAATTAGATTAAGAAAGCATGAAGATCTGTTTGCATTTGCTGTTAGTGAAATACTCTTTTTGCTTGTTACTTTCAAAGGACCAGTTGTTGGAATCTGGGGCTACATAAACACCAAATATTATTGAAATATACATAAGAAGCTGTCATAGAATGGAGATATTTTTGCAGAGTCCTAAGTGGCTTGTGTGAATGAAAGGAATAAGGGGCCCTTTGGATGCTGCTACTTTATTGTTGATGTAAGAAGCATGGTGAAAGTAATGATCACAGTCACTACACAAACCAAGACATCACAAGGTAAATTCGGACAGGAATCTATTAAAAGATAAATATCTTTCATTGTTGTTTAACTTTATAAATTATATTCTTGATTATTTGTGATTGACTGATACTTTAGGCCTGTGTTTCTATTTGGACAGACATACTAAAGTGCATGGTTAGGGCAATAAATAAGTTTGATCTATGACTGAAAAATGAGAAAGCTACTAGTTTATGGCATTTTACAAAGATGTCATAACATACCTATTTATTTCATAACTATGCAAAAGAATGAAGAGTTGCATTTCAAATTGTTGTTGATTTTTTTTAAATAGTCCCTCTGGGTTTAAGTATTCTTGATTTTTAGACTTTCTGGAGGGACTTGGAAGAAGAAAGGTGAAAAGAGGAAAAATACTGCAACTATCAATTTTCCAGACTGTTCTCTCCTTTAAGAATAGCTTACTGTAATTAAAGACAATAATACTTAATGCATAATGAAAGCACTTTTTAACATTACCTCAGTAATTACACGACAAATATGTTGTTCACTTAATGGTTTCAGTGGCCACCAATCTTAATAGCCAGGGTAATTTCTAGTCTTCATTTGTAGTAATGAAATTTGGTAAGTTATAATTAAGCAATATATGAGCAAAGATGTATTGCAGTGTCACTTGCAGTATTTTTCCTGCCTTAAGGAAAAGCAAATCGACGTTTCACTGATTTCACAGAGGTGTTTACAATGATCAGCTTTGTAGCTGAATGACTTGTCAAACACAAATACTTCTAAACTTTGGGTGTAGTTTACCTTCATGTAGTTAGGAAGAGCCGCCTGGTTATGAATTCGGTACCTACAAAAGTCATCAGTTTTCTGAGTCTGCATAAAATATATTCTGCAAATTAGCAAACAACCTGCATTGTCTGTATGAATATCAGTTTAAAACACAAGTGCATTGATGACAAACTTTAAGCCAGAATACTAGTAGCAGTCCCTGAAAGAGATGAGTTATTTTTTCAGTCTCGGAACTTAAAACTTTTTATACAGTGACTTTTAGATCAGAATTCCGTATGTTTATTTAGTATTTAGTTTAATATTTTTCCTGAGATGTAAAAAGGTATAACAGAGCTGCAGAATATGTGAGGGCTGTGCTAGGTCCATGATGCTTGGCAAGTCTGAAACTGATCTTTAAAGCAAAAGTTAGTGAAAGTGCTTTGACCCAAGGAAAAAGCAGTGTATTCCTTTGCATTTCTTTCATGTAAAATTAATAATAAATAAAAACTGGGCAATGGTGGAATCCTCAGTCCCAGAATGACAAGTGCCTCAGAGTGTGAGTTACAGGGATACACTGGTCGTAAATATCTCCTGCAGGAGGGCTTGGCTCCTGTCTCTCATTCACTGCAGGTCCTTCACATTCTGCTCTGGCAGAGGAAATCAAAACAGGAGGTCACTGAGATTAGTTTCATGCTGCCACTACTTCTCACTAAGACATGAATCACACAATTTTGAGTAGTTCTGGCTTGTTTAAAGGCTGTATATAATAACAAAGATGGGGCTGCAGACAGAAAACTGAACAGTGATTTCAGAAATAAGTGATCTTCATGTTGAATATTTAGAGAGAAGGAAAAGTCTAATACTCTTGCTTTAGAAATGCATTCTTAAAAAGGTGTTTTTAAAATGGCTAGTTCATAAGTAGCTCAATATAACTATTAATGTAGTAATTGAAAAAAATGCCAACAAGTGGAAAATCTATATAGAAAATGGTCTAAAACATAGAATAATGCAGTTGGTGTTTTAGAAGTGCAGTGACAATTAGTTAAATTCAATCAAAATACTAATTACAAGTTTTGACTAGGCCTGTTACAAATGCTGGGGTTTTTAAGTTTCATTTTCCTTACAATCAAAAAATTTTAAATGAACTAATACTTGTGGCAGCAGCATGGGATAAATTTACAATATCGTATTGTTTTTCCATTTTTATTTACAGACAGCTTTAGGATTTAATTGTTGCTGATTAAAATAAATGTGGATAAATATCAATAGATTTCATCACGCTTTCATAAATGAATGATTATTTACTTTTTCAAATAAAATGCTGCCATCGTAATCCTTTAGATAGATTCATTGTTCATGAACTCGTGCATATTGTCACTGAATTGCTAGTTCATTTGTAGTCATCTATATTTTCTTAATTTTTTTAACTTTGTTACCTTTTGGTTATGAGAGCTGAACTTTTCATTGGGAGAACTGTGTTTATAATCACCTGGTCAGCATATTGTTTCTATTTGTTAAAAAACTGGTTGTAGTCTGAAAAAATATCCAGTAATTAAAAATAATTTAATTCTTAAGTTGTTTGTTCCCAAAATGAACATGAACAGAACAAAGTATACCAAATAAAAGTGAGGCAGAGTCTTGTGAAAGTCTGTGAGTTGAGTAGCAATTTCAGTTCTCAGTGAAGGTCCTTGTTGTCTCTTGTGGCTGATTCTCCCTGTCTTTGGAGAGTGACAATTTCCTTTTATGTTCAGGGTCTCTTCACTCTCTGTTGATGCCACATGAGCCCCCAGACACTCAGCATGATCAAAGAGGAACATGGGAGGCTCCAGTGTCAGTCCTTTCCCTTTCCACTGTTCCAGTTCTATAACTGCAGACATCTCTTAATTCACAGTGACTGGAGCAGCCCTCAGATATCTCAAGTGCTTGGTTTGAGTCTTACAGTAATCATCCTCAAAGAAGAGTGCTGAATGTGAAAGAGGATAACTTGTCTCAGAAGTCTCTGCCAAATACCTCTAGATTTCTGCTGCAGCTGTTCCATGTTTCTACCTTTCTTTATTGAATGTTAAGCTCCTCTTTAATGGATTCTAATGTTTTCCAGTGGGCACTTGAGAACAAACAATAAAAAATATCTGTTAAAGATGATTTTTAAAGAATGACAGAGTCTTCATTGATTAAAAAATAAGGACTGACATAAAATTACTAGTTTTATCTGGAATGTAAGAAAAGGCATCCCTAAGAATCCCTCATCCCTGAGAACAAAGAGAATGTTTTCCAAGACAGTGTCAATACTTATATTATTTTCATGTTAATTCTTTTGCAGTAGCACTCTGATGGAGTTGATACACATTTCTACTCAGAAAAATAGTTTAATAATAATATTCACATATCTTAAAATATGGCTGAAGTGTCATTATAGGACTTCTTTCATGTCAAATCCTATATAATTTGTTTATTTGTTTTTTAGCGTAGCTTGCAAGTGTCTTTACTGATTGCGAAGCTAAAATTATTTTCTGCCTGAGAAAGCTGGAAAAATGTTCAGAAACCACTATCAGGTAAAACAGAAATAATTCTAATTTTTACCCATTTTCATTTCATCTCTGAGAGAGCTCAGTTAAAATATCTTATCCTGAGAGGCCAAAAGTCCAGCTACAGGAGTGTTCTGGAGTGTTTATAATTCAGTATTTTTATAGAAGTTTTATGTGGTAGTGGGTAGCTGCTGATGCTGTCAGGTCTAGAACGGGCACAACCTGAGTTTGCCAATGGCTTTTGTTCTTTACCCTTGTGGGCCAGAGAAGGCACATCTGCTTCCATGCAGTCATGGAAGGGGTCCCAGCTCCTGAGGTGTAGTCAGAAAAGAGAATTGGTTTATTCCCTTGGTACAGCTTGGGCAAGCTTGTGACAACAGCAGTCACATTATTATCATTGTGCCTTTTACTCTTCCCGGGCCTCTCTTTCCACCACACTTTGCCTCCCTTTCTCTGCACCAGTCTCATCCTGAGAGAACAACCCACCCCAACTATATTTTCCCCACTGGTCCCAGATGTACCCAAAATTGATGTTTCTGATGCTGTTCCCTAGGCTGTCCCAGCTTTCCATGGAATTTCTGATTCCAGCTGCCACTGGCTTTGCAAATTGTGCACCCCAAAGATGCCCCATACTCATCCCTGGTTTAATTGTGGAGTTTGGCAGTTTCTTGCCTAACTTCACTGGGATCCCCCATGAGACCCAACCATCCTCCACAGCACTTCTGTAACTTTTGTCAGCTTCTTGCATCACTGTTTGTTTGACATTTTCTCATCTCATGTCTGGTATTTTTCCATGTACTGTTCAGTTTAACCTCAAATAAGGGCCAACTCAAGAGCTGTGCTATTAACAAAATGTGTTTGCAAAGATGGAAGAAAAAGCTACTTTTATGAAGACAGGCTGCAAGCACACACAGCTTGGCAGTTAAAAATCTTTAACTTTTTAAGAGCTTGATCCTGTAGTCCTTAAATAAATCAGGTAACTTGTAAATCGATGGTATAACATATTAAAAAAACATCCATTATAAGTTTAAAAAATATTTTGTGCAGTTTATGGAATGCCATTTTGAATTTCCTTGGAACTCACTAAGTCCAGTCACTGGGATCAGCCTTGTAGCTGGAGCTGCCAGGTGTGTGTGGGCAGAGGAAAATACCTAATTCATATCCAGTGCAGAGTTGATGTTCTCTGAAAAACTAATCTGAGGTGCATTTCTTTTGCTTACCCTTCTTGCTCATTCTGACTTGCAGGCAATTGCTTGGGCAGTTGAGCATAAAGAGAATTGGGGAGTGCAGGCAACTAAAAATGAGAAGGGAATGGCAGAGTTGTAAGGATTGATTTGGTCAACGACGCTGCTGAAAAATGCTTAGCAAACTGTAGGCTGAGTGCATCAGATGTCACAAAAAATGTGACATCAAATGGCAAAAGTCCAGAAGCAAGTAATTCCCTAAGCAAAGGTGATAAAACCAACCTCCCCAAGAGCCTGTGTTTAGAGTCCTTCATGTCCAGTAGGGCACATGCTCTGTGTAAGGAGTTTTCACCTGATGGGGACATCCATAATAACCTTTTTTCCAGTAATAACTCTCTGTTGCCTCATGAAGGCTGTAGCCCTTACTCTTTTCATGGTGATACTGACTGGAACAGATCTACTACCAAGCTGCTTAAGTTGGTCCAGAAAAGTTATTAATTTGGGGGTTAGGCTGGAATTTGGTAACTAGCAGAAAAGTTACAAAATATGTAGGCAGAGCCATTCACTGACATACACCAGACAAATGGTGTAAACTTCATTTCCATTGGAAGTCAGACAAAACATCCAATCTGCAAACACCTTTTATTTTTAGCAGCATGCTTTAAAACTCACTTCATTTGGCAAATTGTAGAAATAGATCTTATCCAAATATAAATTAGTCATCTCTTGCATGGTTTTAGAATATTTATAATATTTTTTGTTCTTAGAGAATGACATTATGAATAAAATAATTTAAAATACTCCATAGTATTCCTTCAATTTTATCTTCTGATCCTCTAGTAAAGCCAAGTATTGACTACATGAATTGAGATGTTATAGTAGTCTAGAAGTTGTTATTGCTATTCTGCTGTCTGACTGATCAGTAATAGTGACTGTGGTAGCAGCATGACACAGAGGGATTCTTAGGTTCTCATCTTGACCCTTGATAATTTAGTGCTGAACATTTGACTGGATGATGTATCCTTAAACTATTTTATCATAGGGGGGCCAGTTTGTTGAAATACTCAGTGCCCAAGGCAGGAATCCAGGAGCAAAATGGAAGATTTTTGGCAACCCATCAGCTATATCAAAAGTAAGTTTTTAAATAAATCTATAAAACCTAGAGTATAAACCAGAAAATGTGAATGAAGCTTAAAATTAGAACATAATGAGGGCTTTGACCTGACAGTGGAGTTGTCACTTGAAGTTCTGTCATTATGGCAGACTTAATGACTACTTAAATTACTTCTGTATGCCTGCTTGCTGACTGAGTTGGCCACAGTGTAATTTACACTTTAAATATTTAGGAAGCAATTTTGGTACTGTGGTAACCAGTGAATTTAGCTTTGCTCACTGAACTGTGAGTCCTGTTTGTCAGCATTATTTGTTCATAAATCACACAAGTAAAGGACATATTTGTGTGGATTATATTTTTGCCATAACATGTGAACTAGTCATGCTTGCAGTGTCATCTGCAATTTCTGATTTAAAAAAAAATAGCTTTGCATGTTAGTAGCATGGTTGGTTTTCAGGAGAATTCTATCAGGATGCTTATTTTGTTGTTCCTTTTTGTAGGAATATGACAAAGAACTAAAAGGCTTTGTTTTTGTACTTGAAGGAAACAGTCTAATCAACAAAATGAAGCTACCAAGGGCACCTAAACAAACTTGTGAGTATCAAAGAATTAAATGTCTGTGATGTTGTTCTGATCATTACATCAATCTTATATTGGAATGCAAAACTTAAATTATTCTCTCTTACTTCAAGCATAATTCAGCATAGGAAAAGTGCTTTTTCATTAACTTTTTAGGAGATCAGTTACAAATAAGTAAAACTTAGAGAAATGCCATATTACCATATTAGAGTAAATACTGCAGGGAGGTTCTAATATGTCCTGGTGCTGCCAAGTGCACTTTATACCTGATCCTGCTACAGACCAATGTCTGATAAATAATCTCTGGCCTCATTCAGCACTTAATTCTACTGGCATTAATGAATATGAACTAGGTTCCTGCCCCCTTTCTCATGTTACTTTTTAAAGAATTTTCATTTTTGTGTCAGATAAGCACTAGCAGTACAAGGAAGTTACACCCAAATTTCCGCTGTGTTTATGTACTCGGTGTTGAGGGGTAGTGTGGAGTTTTCTCCCAGGATGTGTTGCACCACGATAAGCCCACGTGGGTTTAAGCACCACGAATCCCAGAAGTCTGCAGTACAGCAATCATCATTTGCCTTAAACTCCTTGACTGGGTGGTGCACCTTGTTAGGCTTGTAAGGGAATTGAACTGGTTTAGAATTAACTGCTTGCTTTTGAAGAAAACTTGAGATGGTGATTTTAAACAAATGGAATGGGAATCTTCTAGTATACTTCTCATGCAGGGTATACAGTAAAACTTAAGTTTTTTCCAATAAATACAAAAAAAAAAATTCTTTGGGCTGGTCACGCTTGTAAGGCCTTGAAGTTTAGTCTGATTTTCATAAAAGAAATTGTCTGTTCTCTTCATTAAAATAAATAGTAATGCAGTGTGTATTTTTGAGAAAACAAACTAATTCATTTAAAATAGTATAATAAACTATTATAGCAAATAACAGTAAAAATTCAAAAGAAAAAAATTGCTCACTGTTGCTAAACATTAAAATTAGGATTAAGAATTAATTGTGTGGGTAATCCCTGCTAAATATAGTCTGGTTTTAAATTTACTTTAGCTTGTGCTGCAATACTGCAGTCGGGTTTCCATCTGTTATCATTCTGTTTCCTTCTGTCTTGGTCTCTTCCTCTCTTGAGGTGTATGTACCTCGAGTATTTAATTAATTAAGTGTACGGTCTCCCAGTTGCACTGGAACTCTGTGTACTCTTCCAAAATAAAAGCTACTATATAGGCAAATCTAATTTGAAGTTTTAAGGTGTCATTTGGCCCTCAAAAGAAGAAAGTTCTGATTTGTCATTCTTTAGAAGAGGAGCCAGTGTTGCTGTTCAGGCTTGTGAAGTCAATGAAAAGCAGCCTGTATCATCCCTGATGGAATATCTAAGAAAACAACATATGGTTCAATTCAGACAGCTTTGTACGGTTGTCCCTTGATGGGGAGCTACCTGAATTTTTTGTTTGTTTCCTCAAACTCCTTTGCTGTTATTGTAAAAATCAAATGAACAGTGTTGTCATGATCTGAATTGCATTCTTACCCAAGAGTTCTTTTGAAGTTGCTTAGTAAGGTGTACATTATCAACAACATGAGTGCAAGTTTAACATGACTGTAAGATAATCTTGATAAGAACAAATTACTTCATTCTATAATTCTTATGGGATGTTTGTTGTCTTCATGGTCTTGGAGCTCAAAAATTGTAAGCTAAAAAAAGGTTCCTTTTGCTTTCATGAGAATTCCACCAAAGCCACAGATGAGACTTCTGAAACAATACATTTGTTGCAGTTTGAATTGGATTTCTTCAGGTTTTTCTCATGTTCATATGTTGTGTGAACCTTGGGAAATATCGTTGTAGGAGCATAGCATATGGTACAAAATGGAAATGCTGGATAGTGAGAAGTGCATCTGCATGCACACAGCACTTTCTTTTTTTTCCCTGTTTCTAGTGGGACTGGTGCAGCAATTTCTGACACTCCAGATTTTTGTGCCATTGGGAAAAGACTTCTCCACTGAGTTACTGTAAGATGCATAAAATTTCCTTGAATACTTAAAGTGAATTCTTGATTGCAGTCATTAATTATGGTGGCATATTTTGCATTAAAGCATGGTGACTTGTCAAGGCAATAAAAAGTAATTAAGCTAATGAGATCATTATTTCTTAGATGTTTTAAATACTGACATTCCTTTGAAGACAGAACAAACTAAAAAAACTCCTGAATGAAGATTACAAAAAATCTGAAGAAATGGGACACAAATTTATCAAACATGAAAATACTGGTGCATGAGAACTGCCTGAAAATTCATAAGAGACTTATTCATAAGAGAGGGCCCTTTGGTCCAGGGCAAAAAAACCCCACATATTCTAATAATTGGGGGAGAAAAACACAACCAAACAGATGCTAAGAAGCTAGAAAAACAAATGGGTTCTCAATTGGTATCATTATTTCCACACTGAAGAAAGAGAGATACAGCAGAAACAGATTTTTTTATTAGTTAGGAATGAAATGATTTAATAGAGTTTTAAACTTGGGCAGTTGTCAGGCTTTGGACAACATTTCTCCCCTAGTGACACCATCTGTTTATATATAAACAGCACAACTCACTCAGCTTTGTAGCCTGTAGAATTATCTGGGATTGGATTAACAAAAGAAATATTAGGACATTAGAAGCTCTGCAAGAAAAGATGGGTTGAATGACATCAATTAAATTAGCAATTAAATTGTGTAAAGCAAGATTGTGAAAGAAGGATTTTATTTTTATTTGACTTTCTGTAAGGGGCAGAGATTTAATGACAGGTGAGGAATTCAGATTTTTTGTAGTGTCATGTTCTGTTTGATTCTTTTGGATATTTGCCACCTTCTTAACAAGAACCTCTTTTCTACTTCTACTAATTTTATTTTTCTCATTGCTTGTTTTTTTTTTGATAAAACCATTTTCTATCACCTCTCCCACCCTTATTTGCCTTTTCTCTTTTCAGTTTGCATTTAGACTTGACATTTTCTTCATCTTTACTATGTCTGTCTTATAAAAGCAAATTTACATACTTATAATGTTCTTAGGTACTTGAATAGATTTAAATACATGTATTTTGCATTTGCTATATATATTTTTATATAACATATACTATATTGCTATATAATGCATATAATATAAATAATATTAACCATATATTTTCTCTGTACCTCCAGTTACTTTGAATGAAGGTGTTTATTTATTAAAAGTACAATATCAGTTGTTCCCTACTTAGTGCAACTATATGAAAAAGTTAATAAAACTTCTTTTAAGATAGTTTTAATACTGAGTTTTGTATTTGAAATCAGCTGTAGCTTATTTGTACCCATAAAGTCCTTCAAGACTTGCAGAATGGACAATGCATTATTGTATCCTAACAGACTTAAGATAATGCAGTAAATAATAAAGACAAGTCCTTCTTTCTTCATGTGGCTGTTGTTCAGTTCCCTTCTTTACAGATGCTTTGAAAGAAATCTCTTGCTTGTTTGCAGACAGAATGTTGATGGTGTTGTTGCTTCCTGAAGTTTAATGTTCAAAGATGGTTTCTTACACAACCTGACTACTTAGTGCTGAACCTTTGAGCAGCTTCAAGTGAAAATTGATAGCATGCCAAGTGATGGAATTTACTTGATGTAAAAATCACTGAGAAGTTTTGTAATAGCTGGGCATGAAGCTTTATGTTACATTTCTTGCTCTCCCATTCTGCAGAGAGATGGAAATAGGAATTTAGTGTGAGCCTCATCTTCTTTTGCATTCTGTTCAGTGATTGATTTGGTCAGCAAACAAGAATTTCTTCAAGACCGTCCATCACTGCTGGCAGCTAAACTTTCTAACTTGCTGCTATCAACCAGTCATGCAGGATTCCTGCCATAAATACTGAAATGTGCAAACTACTGTCTATATTAGCTGGTTTATCTTTTCTTCAGAGGAAATTTAAATAGAATTTTAGATACTTTTTTATATGGCATGATTAGATGAATACTACCACATTAACAGTCTGGTACCATATCTGTGTGAAAATGTGTAAAATAGATTGTGGATGAAAAATTTGATGAAGCATAATAAAATCACAACTAAGGTAGAGAGCATGTAATTTATGCAGCTTCTTTTAAGCAAATAATAGCAAAGCTATTAGTAATGGTGAATGTAGCTGTCTGCTGCAAATGCAGTTACCAGTTGTTAAATGTTCAGTGTTATGGATTTTGCAACTTTTCTGAAAAAGGTGTCTCAATGTTTGAAAAGTATTTCCATGTAAAAGAAAACAGCATCTGTCTTGTGTTGTCATTTTTGCTACAATTCCCAATACATGTGGGTGTTAATACTTCTGCTTGGCATTTTGACAAGTTTTTACAGTTCTTTATTCTTAAAGAACTGTAATGCCAGTCATGGTCATACTTTGTTTCTGGTATGGTTTTTCTCAGTGTTGGGTATCACATGAAATTAGCACATCTTTTAATGGAAAGTTTTACAGCAAATGATTAGAGCAATTGATGGGAGGAAATAGATGTTGAAATTATACCATAGTATCAAAAAAAAAAATACAACCAAAAAAGAGTAGACTGGTCTGGTTTAAGAACAAGGATGAGATGTTCAGTTCCTGGTTATGCACTGAAGTATTTTATGGTCTTATATGAGTTCCCCTGTATTGTTCAACCTTTTTCTTCCCAGTTCAGGCATGGCACTTACTACTGCTGCAGCTCCAAAGCCACGCTGCCTCTCGCAGTGATGGCCAGTTCATGCTGCTTCAAACTTATTTAAATCTTCATATGCTAAACACTGTAAATCACATGGCACAGCTTGTAGCTGGGGGTCTCAGTTCTCTAATGAGATCCCCTGGGCTCTGACATGAGCACCTGCAGAGCACACATGCCTCTTGTCAGTGAAAGCTGCTGCTGCCCCCAACCCGGATTTGGTACTCAGTGTTAATGTGCCCTGTGGTTCTGCTGTGTTGCCACGTCCTGGAATCACCCAGTACCTTATGGACCATCTTTCAGCCAGAATATCCTGAGGATCACAACATCATCACTCATTCACTTGAATGGTACCTGTGTCTCTTGATTTTTGAATTCTTCCTTGATGTTTGAACCTCAACCTTTCAACCCTTGCTCAGCTGGCAAAGCGCTTTTCAACAGGTTTGCTCAGTTACTGTCCCACTGTTCACAGTCAAATTAGCTTTGCTTGCCACTGCCCTTCGCCAGCTCCAGAAGGCATCAGCTCTTGTTATATTCTGAATTAATGCAAACTCTCTGAGAGTTTCAAACTCTGGAACACACCTGATACGTTTCTGTTGAACCTAGTTATGTGTGAAGGAATCTGTAGGGAAAAGGGGGTTAAAATCTCTTCCTGAAGTGGTTGTGCTTGCTGATAAGAAATCTTATTACAAGGCCTGGGAACAGTACAGTAGAATGTATACATTTTGGTACCATATTTCCTGTTTTCAAACAGTTGTTTCTATAAATGTAAGCTTATTACTTTGCGATTTTTAATAACCACAACATAGATTTTACAGGCATAGCTAATTTATTCATAGATACTGTAACAGTTTGAATTTATGTGAATTAGATGCTATCATAGTCATCATTTTAGCTTTGCTGGCAGAGATATCATAAATTATTCATTTTAACCTAAATACCCAGTATGTTTTCAGATACAGAATAATACGAATCTTGGTTAGTCTTGCAAAATTTAGACCAACTTCTTAAAATTCAAAGCAGGACATAGATGTGAATTCTATCATGTACATCTGAAATTATTGGAAGACTTGTATATACAGACTGAAGGTAAACTTTATTGAATAGATTTAGCTGAGAGACTATTTGGAATTCTGGTATTTAGTAGCATGAGACAGGATCCTTGATTTTTTTGTGAAGCAGGACTGAAATACAGAAACATTCTTAGAAGTATTGGGGTATGTTAAATTTCATAATTTACATATCAGATTTTAACTCATATATTTGAAAGTAAAAAAAATTTAATAACTCTCCCAGTCTTCACATCTAGAACTTTAGATGAAAGCAAAGTACTAATTATTTATATTTTGGTTGGTTGATCAAGGTAAATAACATGACGTAAACTGAACACTGTTTCTATTTGGTTGGTAGGGTTTCTTAGTCGGGATTTTCATATGCCAAATAAAGTAAATTCTGTTAGCAAGAAAGTTAATTTTGTCTTTTTAAAGGGAAGACTTCATAGTAATTCTTAGTAATTAGAATCAATGGTTTAAATATGAGAAATGTGGTTGTATTTAAGAGAACTATTACATTAGCAGGTGCAAATATGCTTCCCTGTGTCTCAAAAGGATGGATGAAAATATGGATTGTCTCTTTAGAACAGAAAATTCATTAAAATAATAACAAAGTGGAAAAAATAACAGCCAGTGAACTTAAAAAGCCAACATAACTTGCTGCAGGCATAAATAACAGCATAACAGAGGTACTTGGTTTTGATTCTGAAAAAGAAGTCAGCATTACATTTTCTACATATTAATACTCATTAGAGTACTTTGCACTGAAAAGTTAAAAACTACTAACTAGAATTACAGTTTTCTAAATTATTTGGCAAAGTTAGCCATGTTTCAGGGAAACACAGCATTGTGCCATAAAATGGAATTTACTAAGTACTTAAAAATAAGAGAAATATGAGTTTATTTCAAAACCTAAGCTATTAAGATATTGATAGAATTTTCTAAAATATATGTTATGAATATTAGTGAGCACTTCCAGAATGATTTGTGAAACATGTGGAGCTTTAAGAGTAATTAAACTTTCACACTAATTATTCTTGGTCAGCAAAAATACCAGGTCATTTTTTTTACTTGGAGAATTGATGGCAAATATGTCAGTATCTTGTAGAGAGAGGTCAGGATTCACCACTTCTTCATAACTGCTCATATTTTGAAAGATATCTTACAACCAGATTTGAAAATTCTTGGTTTGTGCCTGCTCCTTGTGTTACTCCCTCTTTGTGAATACTGGTTAAGGGCACTTTGTGGGTTTTTGTCTTAATGCTCTCCAGAAAAAACACTATCAACAGGAAATTCCAGTACACGATACAACTTGTTCTCTAAATCTGGTGACATCTTCCAGATCTCTTATTCTGTAGAGATTTGATTGATTTTCAATGTAACTACATCTGTTTTTATGAGGGCAGGGTAGAGTGCTCTGGATTGCAGATCATAAGGCAGCCACTTCAGTAATGCAGTATCTCCTACAAGACCAATTTACAAGTAGCACATAAAATAAAATGTATATGAAGTACACTGAGCTCCTCAGTAAAGAAACCTGAGAACCTGAAAGCATAGCAAATCAGCTGACAATTGCTATTTCTTTGTTTTCTGTCTTTAAAGTGGAGCTGATGATGACGATGATGCTCCTAGCTTATGTTTAGGAAGCACATGCCTTCTATGTGGCACTACAGTTGTTAAGCATTACTATACTAATGTACTAATAGTGAAGCATTAGCAGAGAATTCTCTCCTGATTTTGACCAGGATACAAGGACATTTCTGTTACTATTAAATCACATGGGAGTTGCTCTTAGCAACATAGATGTTTTTGTGTTTGGTAAAACAACCTGTTTTCGTGTTTGGTAAACTTCCAGGTTACATCATTTATAAAGAGAAAAACACTTTCATTTGATGACCAAGTGATCCTGACAAATGAAGCATCCCTCAATGGTTCCGTATTGTTTTTTCAAAGTTCATTTTTAGCCTTGAATTGAACATTAAGGAATGGTTATAAATTATTATCCATACAGAGGCAAAGTGAATAGGCAATCTGAGCAGATGAATCTATCTTTGCTCTTGGGTAGTTGCTACCATTCGCTTGCAATCTCTCTATAGTTACCATTGTGAGTAAAATAGTCAATCAAATTTGAAGATGTAAAATAAAATTGAAAATCGAATTGGAAGGTAATTTTACTTTCAAATGGTTTGCAAATGTAGATGTTAAGTGTGAAATGAATGCAGTTAATGACCATAGCTGGAAGACTTATGCACCTGCTGATCAGAGGAATATTATTATAAATGAGGTTGATTTTCTTGTTGACTACCTCATTTTTCTCAACATGGTCTCATTACTTTTCTATCATGTCTGACCCTTGGATATAAATACTCAAGCACAGACATAATAAAAATACATTAACTCCCATATAGATCTTTTAAATTTATTTTTGAAAATCAAGAGGAGTGCTGCAGATGTTTCTTGCCATTGTAGGTTTAACATAAGTTCTGCTATTGAATAGCAGGAAAAAAAAAGTTGAGTTTCACCAGAAGTACTCTGGAGTCATTTTGCAACTGAGAAGTCTGACATTCTAGCTCCCATTGTCTAAATTATTTCAGAAAAGAGTTTCTCCGGACCTTTCCTTTATTTTTATTTTCCTATAATCAATGTAGTTGAAAAGTCTGAAAGTTACACTAACTCTTAAATAATTATCTTCCTTCTCCTGGGAAAGAAATTATTTAATATAACTTTAAGGCCATCTTTTTTAATTTGCCTGTTAGAATGTTTCACATACTTTTGCCTATGGAATGTAAGTATTTATATTGTTTTAAATGTATTTAGAGAAATAAATTACACTATTTTAGGAGTGATTATATCTATTCATCTCAGGTTTGCCCCTTTCTTATGGCACATCTGTCATCATAAAAAGTCTTATTTTAGACTCATATGACAGAGTGTGATATAAATGTATGTCTTTTGATCTAAACAAATGCATTCAGTGTTACATTTTGGAGTGTAACTGAGCTGTACATTTACCAATGGCCTTTCTATAACCAAGGTGCTTATTTTTTTTTTGTGAGGGAGAGAGACAAACCTATTCATGTAAGAAATAAATAATAAAATTTAAACATATTGAACTGATAGTATAGGGTGAACTTAGGTTTTATTGTCAGTTGTTTGGAGATATGCATGACTTAATTCTTGGCTCCTATTGCTCTGTGATAGCCTCCTTTAAAGCGACATTCTCTATTGAGAATTATGCAGTTTGAGGTTCAGCAGGGATAGTATTTTTGTTTCTCAGTACCCAGGTTATTGTAACTGCCTGGTTTCTCAGCACAATTGCTCAGCTTTACATGTAACCAGGAAATCCAGAGAGCTTCAAGCAACTATTGTTCCAATACTTTGGACTTCTTTGGTGCATCAATTTTTTAACATTTCTGAACACCCAAGATTTAGAATGAAGAGTTTCTGGAAACTTTGGTTTTTCACCGAAGGCTATATGGGAAGTAAAGTGATAGGTGGAACTATGCCTTAATCTGGGTCAAAGGCATATGTGGCCTATTTGCTGGTGATCTTAAGGGAATTATTTCACATCTTTCTTAAACTTCTTCAAAAGTAGGATCAAGCTCAGGTACCAGCACTGTAAGACACTTGGAGGTTTTCTGATGAAATCACTTGATGAAATCGCTTTTCAAGGACTTGATATAATTTGTCCGTTCATAAAAATATGTGCAGCTGATTCTGGAATCTCTCATGTCAAATAATAGCAATAGTGAGGATATAATGTTTTTTTCTTGGCATGGTAGTGGAATTCCTGCTTTTCAAGTGCATGTGATTTGTAAGAGGAACTGCCCATCTTTCAAAATGAAACAGACAGTAGAGTCTTCCACTTGGTTTTCATTTGCCCACCCAGTGTAATGAGGATGAATGGATTAAACCTCAGATTATCTGCAAGGGAAAGAATCAGCAAGTTCTGGACTACTGGTGAACGGTTTGGTTTGAATGATGGTCTTAAAGACTATGGAGGAACAAGAAGGTGCTTATGTATTTTTATTGCCTGTACCAGTAGAACCTTTTGATATTTGCATACATGCAGTATATTTTGTACTGTCCCTGCTTAAACTCTCAAATTGGCAAAAAATAACTAAAGTATGTAACTTGCCCCAGAGTTATGTCCTCCTAAGTTGACTTGAGGAAACCTATGAATGTTTTAGGGTATTACTCTGCCAATTTTGGGTAATGATATTTCATTATTTAAGCTACAGGTATAATACAGGTAGTAGTTAGCTAATTAAAAAAGTGTTTTCAGTAATAAATTAAAAAAAAAAGTTTTCAGGGCAGTCTCACTATTTTGAAGTAAAACCCAGCATTTGAATGATTATGAGTAATTACTTTCAGCAACACTAAGTAGTGACAAAAAGTTGTTTATTATAATTATTTGTCATCTTCTCAGAGGGGCTGTTAATTACAGAGAAATACCCATCTGTTAGAAATAGGCTTGTTCAACAATAATAGGTAAATTAATCTTTGTTTCCCCATACATTAAGCATATTCTCCCTTATTGCAGCCTTTAAGGTAATATCTGTGCTCTGGAGTGTTAAGGGAGGACTGTTGGAGACTGTCAAGGTTGTGCTGCTGTTGTGGTTTAACCATGGGAAGCAGCTGAGCCACTCTCTCTCCTGGGGAGGAGAATACAGAAGGGGGAAAGTGCAAAAACATGTGCATTGAGATAAAAACAGTTTAATAGGGGTAGCAAAAGCTGCACATGAAACTGAAATCTAAACAAGGCATTGGCTCCTTCCCGTGGGCGTGCTGATGTTCAGCCGTCTCCAGGAGCTCAGGGCTTCATCCTGTGTAATGGCTACGTGGGAAAACAATGTAGCTCCTAACTTTCCCCATTCCTTCTCCTTCCACACAGTTCTTACTGCTGAGCATGACACTGTGTTGTCTGAAACATCCCTTGGGTCTGTAGGCATCAGCTGTCCTGGGGGGACTGTGTCCCCTCCCAGCTCCTCATACACCCCCAGCCTCCTGGCTGGTGAGATGAGGTGAGGAGCAGAAAAGGCCTTGGCTGTGCAAGCAGTGCCCACGGCAATGAAAACATCCCTGAGTTACCAGCACTGCTTCTAGGACAAATCCAAAGCATAGCACTCTCCAAGCTACTCTGAAGAAATTTAACTGGCTCCCAGCCAAAACCAGTACAGCTGCTAACAAGACTTGAAGGGAACAGAACATAGAAATGACCCTCTTTATCAGTTTAAAGGAAACCTAATTTCTTTTTGTGACCATGACTGTGGTCTGAGTTTATTAGAAATGTTGAAATTCAGTGTCCTCGGTATCACTGTGAGCTGACCTAAATAGTGAGCAATAAACTTCTGCGTTATAATTCACCTTTGAAGATACGTCCTCATGAAGTAAAACAGACAGACAATGTATTGTGTTTACCTTTAAGCTGAAAATAATCTATATGAAGTGACAGAGGCATTTTTAGGAAAAGAAAGCAAATAATGTTTTTCTAGTTAGCAGGCCCCAAGACATCAGAAGGTAAAGGGGCCAAAACACGTGTTATTATTAAAGGCTACTGGGTTCTCAGTTCATACAAATTGAATTCTTTCATATTCTGAAGGGCGGTGGAAATCTAGCAAAGAGTGTAGACTGTTGAAATGAAATTAGCATGTAAAGTGATTTTGTATATGCAGGGATATAGCCACGAAGTTTGAACTGAAGAAAGAAATCTCATTACTCATCTTGTAAAAGAATTTTTAAATTCTGTATTTGCTGCCACTGACATAAAGGTTCTGCACATGAGCAGGTTTTTTTTAGATTTCCCAAAGATACTGGATTATTGAATTGACAAAGATCTGTTCCATTCTCTCCTGACTTTTCTTTTATAGGATAACTGATTTTGACAATATTAAAAGAAGATTGTATTTGTCAACGGTCCACAAGGAGTTGTCTGTAACCCCTCTGCATGCAAAGATTCCTCTGTTTATGATCAAGCGCAGAATAGTAGGTACCTTGGGAATATTCCGTGGGCTGAGGTTGAGCATGTTTTCTAATCAGAAATGTTTTGTGTACATTATAAACTTTCTGAAATTATTGCTTGGTTTAGAACTCAGCTCCTACTGACTGAAGATGCTTGTATATGTCCCCTTTACTAGATGGCAGCAGAACCGCTTAGTGCTCTACCTCTTCTGTCCTTCTTTTTATATTAGCAATTCATTGTCATTGTACAAAATTATTGCTGTTTGTGATGTGTCTTCACCTCTCCTGTTGATCCAGCCTCTATAAAATTCTCTGTGTCCCTGATACTTCTTCATGATAGTGCTCCTGCTGGCATGTCCCTTCTCCTCTAGTGACCTTTGATGACATTCACTGGAGCTGCAGGTAGACTGTAGCTGATGGCTGCTTTCACATTCTTCAGGTTCTTCCAAATTCTGGCATCTGTAGAACAATCTATATGTCAAACTGATGAAAACAAAACAGTAACCATTATCTTCTCCTGGTTCCTCTCTCCCATGCCCAGCCACAACATATGGTAAAAGCTGACAGGATACAAAGCCTGATGGTTACCATATAACCATGTAAAGGCTGAGTCTCAAATATGCTTTAGAAATGAACTTGATATGAGAATAGTTAGATTTCAAATATTTTAAAATATATATTTGCATGAAGAGAACTAGGTAACAGTATACTAAGCAGTTGTGAATTTAAGGCTAGACATGAGAGAGAATATTTTACAAAAACCTCTGAATTTGTAACTTTTTTGAGATAGATTAAATGAAAGCAGCAGTGGTAACTTCAAAGTGAGGAGTGTTCTGCATTGTGGGAAGAAGTAGTTGGAATTTTTTTAAATTAATATGTGTCAGATCATACCCCTGAAGTTGCTGTTAAAACTCAGTGAAATTAAATAATTTTTCTTCAGTGTAATTTCAGTTACTTGGTGTCAGACTAGTACAGGTATTTCAGGATTAAAGTGTGCGTTAATGTACACCAGGTTAAATTCAAGCAGAAGATGAACTTTAGTTATATATTTTAATTAAGATAATAAAGCATGAATCAGATATCTCTAGATGCTCTGATCATTTATAATGACAAAATATTTTAATAACCTTAATGCTTGACCAACCTTAAAGAGTAAATCTATATTCCTTAGTGTATCTGAAGAAATATCTGTCTCTCTTTAATGGTTATATGCCTTTTCGTCATTGCTTTTCCTTAAAGGAGGGAGCACACTGCTCTGTGTGCACTGCTCTAATCACTTCCAGTGATTAGATAGATCTTTTACACAGCTCTGATAGTTCAACTTAATGTATATACAAGCTGATTGTTATTATCAGCATGAGGGGTTGTAAATCAGGATATATAATAAGTTGTTTGTTCCATCAGCAGAACATAGTTTGCATTTTCACATGCTACCTTTCTGTATTGTATTCCTACAAATTACTCTATTTTTCAACCTCATCACTAGAAGTATCAGTTATAATTAAATACTAAATTTTTCAGTGCATTGCTTGTTGTCTTCAAAACAAATATTACTTCCCTTCCAAAATTTCAGATTTAAGACCTGAACAGTAATGTATGCACCCAATTTTTTAATCAAAAATATTTGCTATTTGGCAATTAGGAGCAAATATTTCTAATTTGACTTTATAAGGAAATTAGGCATGTACAATCATAGTGGTTTTACTTTCCTTTTCCTTCAAATTTCAACTATTGATCAGCTAAATTTTACACATGAGTAATCATATAAAATATATTACAGTTCTGCAAATTGAATGAAAATTGCTGCATTTCTCCTCAAGGCCATCTTGTTTATTTGTATAGAAGGTGTGTTAGCCTCAGCTCATGCCCTTTACTAAAGAGTATTGTTTCTCTTTTCTAGTGGTGCAATATGTGCATTGACTTGGTAACATTTACCTATGAAATATTCAAAGGAGCTCTCTTCCGGTCTTTGGATGGAATTATTATTTCAGCTAACTGTAAGCTAAGAAAGATCTTCACTTTAAAATTCAAGCCAAAAGATACAGGTAAGGAAGATGGTGTGTTTTAATTACTATCTAGTCTTAATCATAACTGTTCATGTTATAAAATCAAAAGCTTCTTGTTCATCAGATTGGCAATTTGAAGGATTACATGATTTCTTAAAAATTAAAGTGGTAGTACAGCATAGTAAGTCTGCTAGTGTTGGACTTAAGGCAACTAATTAAGTTTATGTGTACTCCTGTGTTTTAAACACTGAATTCCTTAGAAAATGAATTTATTGAAGAAATTCTGGCAAGATTTATCAAGTAGAGAGCTTGTTGTACTGAGGGTATCTTGTGCTGATAGGAATCAGGATTTGGCCAAGAACAGAATATCTGAGAGGAAAGAGAAGTACTGAAAACAGCAACATTTGCTGTTTGTTTTCTTAATTTTGGATGTTAGTAGCTGATGAAAGTTTTCTTACTGAAATAATGCAGACAAAATTCTAACAAAACAATATAGGAAACAGAGCTATGAAACTATAATAAACACCTCCAATCATGTCCAGTTATCCTAATATGGCCTTGTTTATTGGGAAAATAATATTGGTGGTGAGCTGAAAAATGACAGGGTTTTTTGCAGTAGATCAGGATATTGGTCAAAGTTTACCAGTCTCCACGCTTGCATCATAATCCTGAATCATCATTTTCCAAGGAAAGAACTTCATTTCTCACTGCTTTTGAAGTAATAGAGGAGAAATTTCAAAAGCACAGCTGGCATTTTCTTATTTTAAAGGCACCCCTAGGAATAGCTCAGCTTCTGTTTCATTCAAATTTTCATTTTGCAGCTTTTAAGGAAAATAGCTGAAAAAACATTTCTGATTTCAGAAGGAGGGGTAGTTAACAGTGTTGTAAGTGTAGCAAAATGTATCTTCCATTTGGAAACACTAAACCAATAGGGGAGAGTAGACAAACCTTGTGATTACTCCCCTGATTTTTTTGTTGGTAAGATTGAAAAAAAAATCAATTAAAAAATGTCTACAGAGAGAATATGGTAAATTCTCAACAGGATACTGCAGTTCAAGCTCTCACTGGCATTCATTTAATTTAATTCCATTGGTGCATTGTTTTCCCCTTCCATTCTAAACAGCTTCTGAAATGTGCTTAAATATTCTAAATGAGTTCCAAAATTCTAAAATGCAGTTAACATAATGAGTTGACAGCTTTAATAAACTGTATGCATAGTAAAATATTACACTTTTAATTACTTCATTATCAATTCTATGATTATTACACAGCTGGTGGGCATTAGTACTTGCTGTATGCTTTTGAATTTCCTTATCTAGGAAATTCATGGAATCAGAATAATAGAACTGTTTAGGTTACAAAAGTCCTTTAAGGTCTTTTGAGTCCAGCTGTTAAGCCAGCACTTCCAAGGCCACCACTGACCCATGTCCCTAAGAACCCCACCCACATGGCTTTCAAATACCACCAGGAGTGTGACTCCACCACCACCCTGGGCAGCCTGTTCCAGGGCTTGACAACCCTTTGCTGAAGCAAGTGTTCCTAGTATCCAGTCTAAACATCCTCACAACTTGGGGCTTTTTCCTCTCGTGTTGCTGCTTGTTACCTGGGAGAAGACACTACCTGCTTCTCTACAAGGTCTCCCTTCAGCCTCCTTTTCTCCAGGCTGAACAACCCCTGTTCCCTCAGCTACTCCTCTAAACTTGTTCCTTAGACCAATCTTAAATATTCATTACAACTGAAGGTTTAGCTGAATTAAAATTATTCTATACTTCATATCCAATTAAAGAACAACTATAGTAAGATTTTTTGGTTATTATTAATTAAATTTCAGATAACAATTACTCTTTGATAAAGCTTTTTCCTCTCAGAATGACTAGACCAGTTAGCCGAGCTCCACTAAATGCAATGACATTGCAACTTGTATTGAGAGTTGTCATGCTTTGACCTCAGCCAGCAACTGAGCACCACATAACCACTCACCCCAGCAGGATGAGGGAAAGGATCAGAAGGGTAAAAGTAGGAAAACAGATGTGTTGAGATAAGAACACCTTAATAATACTAAACTGTAATGACAAGGAAAAAGAAAGAAAAAGAAGATAAATAAAACCCAAAAAGGACAGTGGTTTTTTATTTACATAATTTGTTTACCACCAGCTGCTCCTCCCAGTCAGCTTTCCCTCTAGTTGATATGCTGAGCACGCTGCCATGTGATCTGGAATATCCCTTGGGTCAGTTAGGGTCAACTGTCCTGGCTGTGTCCCCTCCCACTTCTTGTGCCCCCTGCCATCTGCTCACTGCCAGGGCAGCTTGGGGAGCTGAACAGCAACTGACACATCAATATGTTATCAGCACTGGTCACATGCCAAATCCAAAACACAGCCCTCTACCAGCTACTGGGGAGAAAATTAAATCTTTTGCAGCAGAAACCAGGACAAGGGTCAAGTTCTTTGCTTCAAACTCCTTGGTGTGGTAGAAGTACTGATTTCAATGAGTGTGTTACTCTTGTCAAGTAGCAAGTATACAGTATGTTTTGAATTTTTAAAATGACAGTAAATGCAAAGGAGAAACCACATATAAGAATAAATTATTTCTATATGAGATCATTGAGGTAGAAGAGGAACGAATTAATCTTTTCTGCCTCATGACACTGAAGCATACCAGCTTAAACTACACCTAGTTTCTTGTTTCCATAGTGATGCTGAACTTATGTATGGGTTTTTATCACTAAGTATTGCCCAACAGTGATAAATAATGTACTGGCTTGGCAAAAAAAACAGGTCGGAAAAGTATGTCCTGTACTGAAATACAACATGGGACATTTGAATTTTTTTATTCAAATCACAATTCTTGATCCCTTATTCATGTCTGGGTTTCAGGTTGTATTTTCCTCTTCTTTTCCTTGGAAAATAGACTAATTCATTAGCTTATTATATTCAAGCCTTCTAAAATTTGGAATGAATCTGTTTTGTAACATCAGGAATGGTTCTGATATGGATTCCCTTCTTTGTAGAGAGCAGCTTTCATAAACTGGTTATCAAAGGGAAAACAGATACAATCGGTTCCTCTTCTACTAGTGCCTGCCTGTCACAAGAATACATATGTTGACAGCTTTTTAGTTTATCATAAAAATGTAATGGTGTCCAAAGTTTGGAATTAAAGCTTGTTAAATTCTTTATTTGCATATATGGGACCTCTTTGCTACTTCAGTCCCACAGACATGAATACATTAGCTGTTCATTTAGCTTTTCTTTTTATCTGAAAATCACTTTATCAGTGTTAAAATTAAAGCTGAGTTGTAATAAAAATTAATAAAATGTATTTAGTGATTGTTTTGTTTGCTCTCTTGACAAATCAAAGAAGTTGATTTTCTATGGCTATTCCAGCCATTAGTGTATATTTCTTTAACTGTATTCAAAATTTTTGGCCTATAAGTATGCACAATATAATTTTAAAAATTGCAATAAAAAGTGACCAGTTGCAGCAAATTTTTCAAATTACCATAATCCATTCAATTTTATAGCCATATAAACTAAAGTATATGTAATCTACCAAGTAATATGAGTCAAATGGAATTCCATGGTGTCGTGAAGTAAAGCCCATGTTTTTTCATTCTAGGTACTTGCATTGTCTCACCTGGGCCATATGAGGCCTCAGATGATATTCCTCCAACCTGCCAGCTCCATTCTGATGTCCCACAAGTTACACAAGTGCTGAATATAGATGAAATTCAGAAGCCAGAAATAAAATGTAGGGAGAACGCAGTGCAAGAAACAGGTATTCTGTTGTATTAAAATACTGTGAATCCAGTCAACACAGTATGTGTACAAACAATTGACTGTTTTCTAAATGTTCATGTTAGGAGTTCCAGTGTCTTAAACTGAAACATGACAACTGTACACCTGTACAGTTGTGGCACACCTGTAGTGCCACAAGCACATAGACACATATATCTGTTCTATAGTTTGAGATCTGTGTGGAGCTTGAATGATTCTTGTTCAAGCATGGGATTTATAACAAGATCTGAGATGTCGTATGAATGTACATTGGAGCATTGTACAGTCAAGTTGTTACACTTCTTTTTAAAGTATATACACATCAATGAAACTTTTCTGGCAATATGACCGTGCTTATACTCTGAAAATGGAAATCTTGTCTTACTGGGGTTATTTGAATGTTTCTTTAAGCTACAAAATAATAAACCATATAATTTAGACTTTGGCAGCATTGCATAGAAGAGATTTATTAAAGAAGCTGGGCAGTTGTGTGCTACACTACAAGCTACTGGCTTGGATAAAAGCTACGAGAAAGCAAAGAGAGGATTAAATTCAAAATTTTTGTTACTGCTGAAGGCTGACAGCAGGAGACCTCAAAAGTTTTTGTTCTAGTCTCTGTATTGTTTATTATAGTTATGAATAATCTCAAAGAGAATTGAATTACAGAGGAGCAAAGTTTTGTTATGATACAGATACTGGTTTAGTAAAGAGTGGAGCTTCAGAAAGTTTTAAGTTTGTGAGATGGGAAATCCCATATTTACTTTTTCCTGAAAAACAAAGGTAACATGCAGGAAATATCACAGTTTTCAAAGCAAGGTTCTCAGTTCACTGGTTTTATGTCTTGTGGCCACTGTGTTGAAATATTCTGGTCTAGGGGCCACTGTACAGGGTAAATGTGGAACATGACATCACTTAAAATCTAGCTTTGCTAAATGCAAAGGATTGTACATTGGAGAGGAATGATAACTACAGTTAAGCTTTAAAGGATCAAAATTAAATGAATCAAGGCAGGCAGGTTATCATCACCATAGATACAGCTCAGTAGAACTTTCAGATTTTAATATGTTTTAAAAAACTAAGTAGCAGGAAATTCAAATTCATAGGAAATGAAGAAGGTATCAAACCTTTAAATCATTTTTGTATTATTATCTGAAAGACTTTATACATTATGGTTAAACCATCTCAGAAAATACCTTACAGACCAAGAAGTGATTCAGGAAGAAGCAGTATGAATGAAAATCTCTTACATAAGATGTGCTGAAAACATTAAAAATTTACATAAGGGCATTTATAAAGTAACCAATGATACAAAGGACATTCAATAAAAGCTGCTTTTCTTATCTCATGGCACAAAAACAAGACATCATTTGATGTGATGATGCAGTTGAAAATTAAAAACTCATAAAAGAAAGTGCCATGTTACACAGAATGTAATTAAAATATTGAATCTACTGCTAAAATAGGCTGGTAAAGAAATTGGTATATTCCAAAATCAGTTGGCAATTTATATGGGTAACAGTAATGTTGTATTTAGCAGCAAGTAAAAATGTGAAGAGAAAATTCAATTTTGTACTTCCAAGTTTTTCCAGCCTGACTCTAAGAACTGTGTTGAAGGCAGATGATTTCAAAAATCCATACTGAATTATCTTGTGCTATTTCTGAAGTGTTGGATTTTGGCTTTGAAACTGAATGTTAGAGAGATTATTGGCCTGTTCTAGACTAGCATATCCTGTGTTTTTATGTTTAAGTTGGCATGTTTGCTTGAATAAGATCTGTAATCCAAGAATCAGTAGAAACTGATTTGTAGATACAAATACCAAGATGTGAAGTTGCTTAAATAGACTTGGGTCAGACAATTGAGAGCTTTTTAGTAAAGCTGCTGTTTTGCTTTAAAACTGTGTATTGCTTCCTACTTGCAGTAAAGTCAACAGCAGAATTTCACCAAGGCAAATATATTTACAGTACTTATTGTCTTGATTCAAAGTACTGATTATCTCTTTAAAACAACTTTGTAAAGAGATTGCCCATTATTAAAGAACAGCAGTAGAGAGAAACAGATTATTTATGTTCATTATTGGAAATCTGGAGTTGAAAATTTTTCATAATATGTAGTGGTCTTCATGGAACTATGTAAAGTATTAAATAAAATTTTCAGCTATTGACAAGTTTCTTTGTAGTTGAAGAAAATAAGGGGGGTGTTAATCAGTTTTTTGAGTTTTGAAGACATCAGCTACAATTCCAATGAGAAAATAAATCAATGTAGAAAAAAAGTGATATTTTTCACTAATATGTCACTAAATTTCATTGATTGGAATTGTAAACATATCAAAAATGTGATTTCCTTATGCCCAGGATATTACAGGGTTTGTAAATTCAGTTGCATGTACACTTAACTGATCTGTACTCTTTAAAAATATATAATAATTATTCTATAGATCCAGAACAACAGTAACAACGGTAAATATCCTGGAATATGTGCAAGCCCTTCTTAAAAATGTTAGTTATAATGGATTTTAAATGAGGTGCTCTGATTCATGCCCTTCATGGAGAATTCATAATTTCACTCTTCTGTTTTGATTGTTCTTTTCATCTTAATCTGGAGGAATACATAAACTTAAACTTAGAAAAATGCACAGTGAAGTCTCTGTGTAGGCATCTTCTTTCCCCTACTCTTTTTTATGTTGTTATTGGCTTCTGAACAAGACACGAAGCTGAAGCTTTGATTTAACCCATCTAATATTGTAATTTCTTCCTAAAGCATTTCATTTTCCCCTTCCTCTGTACCCCCTTTTAAGAGTCATATGATCATATGACAATAGGGTGATAGAACATCTTCTGGAAAGGAAGTAGGGCTGAAGAAACTGCAAAGGGGGTCTGAGCAAGGAAATTAGATTAAAAACTCATTTCCAACACATCTTCCTAAGCACAGGCAATTTTAGAAGTGGTGCTGTAGGTAAAGATAGATCTTTATTCCACTGGGTTTAGAACTTTCTCAACCTTGAGGATTTCATCCATAGTATTTGAATTCAGTGAATAATCATTTCCACCATTTCTGTTAAATTGTTCTTAAGAAATGTGTGCAAAGTATTGACCAAAGGAATAAGGTTACAGAGAATGATAATTGCTGGTTAAGTTTAAGACTATACCATCTCATGAAGCCCTGAAGAAAAATAAGCTCTGACAACAGCCTTGATAATACCAAAATTTTTTAAAAACTACTTTTTCAACTTCTGTTCTTCTGCTTTTACCAGAATATGAAAAATCAACTCATAAAGATTTCATCATTTGCATTAAGCTGTCTATGCTGGTGCTTTTTCCAGTTGCTAGCTTTTGCTCTCTCTCAATATACCTCCCTAGCAAAGGCAATCTTTGTCCTGCAGCAGCTGAAGTGAATAGTAAGGGGTTTGAATTCTTGCTTGGAGTAAGACCCTTCATATGTTTACTTATTTAAATTACATTTAGCTTTTTTTTTTTTTTACAAGCAAGTACCATTTTTATATTAAGGGAAAATAATACTTTTAGAGTATTACTGCCCTGCAAGTAGTCAAGCCAGAGTTCTGTTGTAAAGTTGGATTATAAATTTGCCTTTGGAAGAGCAGAGCAAAGTCTGTAATCCAATTTCTTAGTGACCGTATTACAAAAAAAAAGCTTGGCTGGATTGTCAAAATATGAGGGACTGTAAAATATAAATGAGTACAATGGTGTGAATTGTGTTTTTCTGCATCTAAGCAGAAAAAAATTAGTGTTCATTTAAAACAAGACTCAGATTTTACATCTGGACTACAAGGCCCTTAGGAATATGTGGTAAAATAATTAATGATAACATCCCTCACATGCATGAAGATGAAATGTCTTCAGTTTAAGGTTTAATCTTTTTTTTAATCCCAGCTTGTGAACATAGCATGTGTCCTTCCAGACGTGTTTTTCAAATTTCAGAAGTTGGCCTACTTGAAATTAGAAGCTTTGGTATGTTTAGGTACATTATAATTGGAAAATGTTCTTTTAATCCACTAAATCTTTTGTTTATTTGATAATCAAAAGCCCAAATTATTTTTAGCATCATCCACTTCTAATTACACATATTATTTCATTATGTTATCAACACACTGTTATGTGTAGATGTGCGTAATTAATTGCAGTCAATTAATGTGGTCATTAAGAGAGATTTTAATGCAAATCAGCTTTTCTAATTGGAGCTAACAACATCCCAAGGTAGCCAGCAAAAAAGAAATTGATGTTAAACCAAGACAGGTCATCTGATCTTGTGAAATGGCAGCTGTTAACAGCAGCCAAATGTCACATCAGGAAAAAAAGTCAGGTAATGGCAGCAAGTAGCTTCTTCTGTGCTTATTAATACAGTAAATGATGATATTGGTGGGTAATGTATGGTCTGTTTTTCATTTCCTTGATGATAAATAAAGCTGATCTTATCATAAGGTTATGAAAAATGCTCCGGGGAATCTGCAAAATATTTTGTTTCTACTTTATTGCTTTATGAAGATGTCAAATCTCTAAAGTAAGATAGCAATTTAATACAAGTTGTAGCAAGAAAATATCTTTGGACATTGTAAATATTAAATATAAATTAATGTGAAGATACCATTTTTATCAGCTCTGGAAAGGAGAATTTGCTGACAATCTTGGAGAATTATAAAAGAGGAAAATAGATAGTATGTGCAGCTCTATAACCGCAATGGTAAAATTAATGTGTAACCATTTTACTGTTCTTCCTTTTTAAATTTGTTTGAGAACATTCACCTGCATTCCATGTTTACTTTCTGTCTGGAAGACTGGTTGGCAATTTCCATGCTTTAAAAGACATATAAAAATAAATCTACATTTTCAGCAGTAAAAAAAATAAATATTGAAAAGGGAGTAATATTTTAGCAGCAATAGTGTGTTTGCAATATTACCAGCCCTGGTAACACAGTAGATTCAGTAATTTCAAAAAGCAGGGTACATGTAAATAGTTCTCTGAGTTGTGACACCTCTGATACCTTAGCAGTTTTGTCTCCATTTTTTGTGTTATTATTTATTTATTCTTGTATTTATTAATTAGAGTTCTTTTTTCTTTCTGTCAGAAGTTTGGTTTTCATTGAAGTTCTAGGGAAATCCAGCAAACCTTTTGTTTGTTTGTTTGTTTAGAAATAACTCACTTTTAAATAAATCTTTAAAGCAAGAAGATTAGAAATACGTGTGTATAATAGACCAAAAGTTTCTTGCTTGTATCTTGACACACTTTTATAAAATGTGCATTTGTTATTCCTGTATTTCTAGGGAGTGCACTTTAAATGAACACAACTTTTATATATTAAATATTCATAGTTCTTTTCTTTTAGTTGATTCTGAAAAAATACTACTTTTTATTGTTTGTAAGTACTGTAATTTTATTTTTTTTTAACTCTTAATTTTCTTAACTTAGGTATCTTGGGCAATAGAGGCCAAGGCAACATATGCAATGTTAAAACTCGGGACGTATCACATATTGCATTTGGGTCAAAGATCCTTGGGCCACCTCCATCTTTAAACAGAAGAACCAAAGCAAAAGTACCTGGAAAGGTAAGGGCTAAATTCCAACAACACCTTTGGCATTTTTGCAAAGAAAGATATTGATAAGCAGAGGAGTTAAAGGTTTATTTCAGAGGCCTCCTCCAGAGAACTGGGATAGGTTGTGGACCTCTAGTGCCAGAGATCGATCCAGAGGAGGGCAAGGAAAATGCTTGGATGGCCCCAGCACAGGGCATGGGTTTATTGAGCCCACAGGAGAGAAGGCTAAGGGGAAATCCAGTTGCTATTTTCAATGAGTGCAGGACTGTGGAGAAGCCAGGCCTCTTCTAAGAGGCGCTGAAAGGCCAAGGGCAGCAGGCCCTAATCACAGGGAGGCTCTGACTAAATATAACAAAGAAGTGGTTTAGTACTACAACAGAGACACAAGAGAATGGAGAATTTCAAAACATCTGAAGGCATCAAAACTTGAATGAAACAGGCTGATCTAATTTCAGCATCAGACATAAAGATGCCTCTTTCTACTGAAATTATCTGTGATTTCTTATCGTTCTTACTTTTCTGAATTTTTTGTTCTAGACTGCTGAAAGATCTCTCTGTGTATGTGTGTGTGTGTAAATATTTTTACTTATGATGAGAGCTGTAATGAAGAGCAGAAGTTACATTTCAAGGTGCTCTGATAGCCTTACAGTAGCTCCTGTGATGCTGTCAATTACAATGCCAGGGAAAACACCTGATCCCCGTCTGCCAGCAACAAATATGCAGGTTTTTGGATTCTGATCAGGAGTACAGTTTTCAGTTTAACACTGAGAATAAGGGATCCAGCCAACTCTTCTGTAGGAAGTCACTTGAAAGTCAAGATGTAAAATGATATTCCTTTCTCTGAAGAAAAGACTCCTGAGACCTAAAATAACTACAAGTTTTAGACCTTTTATTCTGATAGTGAATTCTAATTTTTTTTCCCTTTTCTTTCTGTTGTTCCATTCACTCAATGAAAAACTGCTACTTGACTGTAAAGATTGAAGATACCACACTGAATAGAGCCTACCATGAAGTTTTCTGAAAAGACAGTGTTTAAAAAAAGATTTGGAAATATATATTTGAAAAAAAAAATGTAATTCATAATGTGTGTTTTACCTTTGAGTATTTTGAAAGCTGTTGTATTTTTGTCTTTCATCAAGAAATAATGTCTTTCAAGGTAACAAAGACCTTGGGTAGCAAAACTTCATGCCAACTTCAAAATGCAGGAATGCCAACTGAATCCATACCAGATATTGAGAGATTGGAGCTACCAGTCTGGCCATGCAATGATGCTTTAGATCAAAGAGGCAAAAGAAATACTCCTCAACTAACTACAAATGAATATCAAAATGGTAAGAGCATAAAGCAAAGAATATGTAGACTTCTCAAAATGCCAATTTTTTCCATGATTGTGCCTTTGAATATATGACTTAATTCTTTGTTTTTCTAATTCTTTATCTACTTAATTAATTACTGAAGTCATATTCATTAAATCATGACTTATTCTCCTGTATGAGGGTGAATAAATGCTCATTCTCTCTGCAACTATTTATATTCTAAGTGATTGACCCAGGAATCATCACCTGCTGGCAGTAGCCACATTTGATACACGTGCTCCTCTTTCCTCATGCTGTGAAAATAACTGAGCTGCTGCAGTGGTTCTTCATTGTTTTGCAGACTTTTGCAAGTCTGTGTTTTATCATTACTTCAGCTTGCCCTTCTTCCATACCTAGATTAAACTTTTTCCTTCCTTGTGGCTGCCCTGTTCCTTCTACCCTGCAGGATTTCCATGCTGTTTAGATGTTTGCATCGCAGTACAGTGCCCCATATGCACACAATATGAATCTTCACAGCCATTTCATTTCTACGTTGCATTTCAGACCCTGAAATTCAGACTCAGAAAACATCTGTGAGTAGAGAAGCAGATTTTCAGCTCACCTCACCACAAGTACCATCACCAGACAAACACGGTCAGAGAAGATTATCTCCAAAAAATGCAGCTGAACCCACCTGGGAGATAACCAGTGGTATGGTATTCATTTTATATTATTTTGCATTTCAGTTCTATGTGGTGTGAGGGACTATCTGTTGTGAATTTCAAAGGACCCAAAAACAGTTCACATAAAAAATAAATGTCTGTGTTGTGGGGGATTATGGAAATCAAGCACGCTGCAACAGAATTGCTTTTGAGCGTTGATAAAGATTTGCAGGATTAAGCTGAGTACCAGAGCAGTGAATGAATATCAAAAGAAAAATTCTATTCTCTCATGATTAAAGGAAAATAACAAAAATAATTTATTCTTTAAATCCCTAATAAATTTAACACTGAAGACTCCAAATATGAAATGTACAAGAAATTTTACTTGTCCTAGATAAGAGTTTAGAATATTAACTACAGTACCTATGTAATATCAGGAGGGAAGAGGGGAAAGGAGGAGGAAAGGGTTGTTTTGTTTGTAGAGTTCAGTGGTGATTTATTTCTTTTCTTATTCACAGAAAGACACCTAAGCTTATGTTTTGGGTTTTTTCCCTTTCTCACCTGTCTGTCAAAAAGTGTGGATTTTTTTGTCATACTGTGTCAATCAATTTCACTTGCATGGGTCTGGGAATTGCATTGCTGTGGCAAAAGTATCTCTTGTCTCTATAAAAAAGTAGTGTTACTTTTTATTGGAAGGCATAGCCACCAATTTGAAAAGACATTGGACTACTCAAATGTGTTCAAAATTGACTAATGAAATTTTCCTTCATATTGTGAGTGATTTCTGTATTGTTTATTCTTTGGGGATATTTAGAAGTTATTTAGATATTTAAAAGGCAGTTTCAGTAATCCATAATTGCTAGTATGGGTTGCATAATTTGACTGAAAGAGATGCAAGATGTTTGGGCAAGTAGAAAATTCTTCCGGAGATTTTTTTAATTCCTTCCTATTTATCTGAAGTTTTAGAACTCTGGGGCAGGAATCACTGTCTTGATTTTCATCAAGAACACCAGGACCTCAATCTAGTGCCACAATTTTTTAAAAAATTGAGCAACACTTCTTATTTTATGAAAATATAGGTGATATGAAAAGACAGCCTTAGGGCAATAGACTGACTTGTCTAAATGCCCTCTCATAAATTCAGAGGCAGAGAACTGAGGAGGAAAGATACGTGTAAACTCTGTTCTTTTCATGTTTGTGTTTGCAAGAATGAAAGCTGCTTCTTTATAATCTTAATTGTGTGTACAGGCAGATAAATGCATTATGTGAGTATGTAGGCTACAGTTCTACAAACTTTTTTCCCCATATTTTCATTGCTTGTCACTGTTGTCACTCTCAGGCTGCAGATTTCAGTTTCTTTTCAATATATGAAGTTATCTAATTTTATGTAGATAACTTAATGATTTCTTTATCCATTACTGGATTTACTTTTTTCTAAAGAACTTCCTTTAAGCAACTTCTTCATCAGGAAAGTCTTCTTCTATGCTTTCTTCTGGACTTCTTCCAAAGTGGGATAAACTTGACCTGAGAGAAGAAATAAAATGAGTGAACATTGTTTATGCCAATCTTATTTACTCAATGCTGAAACCTTCATTATAATGTTAGGCTGTGATTACAAGCTTTAGCATAAGTCTGACTGTGTAAATGTGCTAATTAGATGTTAAGGTGATCATTCTTGCATTTATGTTGTTTGCTGCAATATTGTGATTATGTAGTGGTTTGCATATTTTACTCAGAATGTACTTCGAATTATTCATTCCAGTTGAAATGGAAATTATGAGTTAAATTCTAGCATAGTTTTTGTTGGAGAGGTAATGGGATTTTGTTTGGTCCAAAACTCCCTGTATCTTTCACTTGTGGACTGTTGACAAAGTGCTACACTGACTACAGGTTGCAGAAGTTGCTGAACTCTCTAACCAGCATAAAATGTCATCTTCAAATCATACAGACTCTCTGTCTTCCCCCTGGATATTCCATTAAGAATAAGTACTGTGCTGTGTGAATGAATGTGTGGGTTTGACTAATTCCTAACTCAAGTAAATTTCTTCAACAACTCTGGAAATTAATGTAGTTCTTTACAGGGTGGCTTTGACTAAAAAGGCAGAATATTCAGGCTAATATTATATAAATAGTAATCATTTTAAAGTAGATCTTTATATTTCTGAACTCCTTTTGGTCTGGGCAAGACATTATAATGGTGTCTAAAATGCAAGAAATGTCTGGATGTCTGAGGCAGAGCCAGAAGTAGAAGTCAGGGTTTAAGGCTCTAATTGCCTCATGTTTTCCTAACACTTGACAAAAACTGTTACTCTGAAATTTCTTTTCCAAGTTTTGATACTTCATTCAAAATTGATTTAAAATCCTAAACAGCAAGTGATTCATCATGTTGTTTCCTTCAGAATTCATTACACAATTTTTATCTGTAGTGCCCTCTACAAATTGAACAGCAATAACTGCTTTGGAAGTTATTCTAGAATGAGAATAGAAGAGGTGAGATTGCAATGTGGGAAGTGGGTTGCTACCAAGTCAGTAGAAAAAAAACAATTAAGCCACTCCTCTCTACTCTTTCCCAGTTGTATGTGCATGAGAATTAGTGAATTCTCCTGAAGTGGATTATACACTAAGTGTATAACCATACCCTAGAGGGCTCTTTACAGTGGTCTGAGCTATTAGTGCATATTTGTAAACCACAAAGGCAGCATGAAACATGTCAAATCTAATTTTATGATGGGAAAAAGACCTTCTGAATACTGAAGGAGTGTATGTTATGTATTTTGTTGTTAGTCAAGACACTGACAGGGAAACTTAATAAAATGTGTCTAGATTAAATTGGAAGGGTGGGTGCCAGACTGGAAAGAAAACTGCAAAGTGCTGAGAAAAAATACAAAAACATTTCTTAGCTAGGTAACTTTTGAAGGTTCTTGTTTGTTTGTTTGTTTGTTCATTTTGAAAAATGCAGCAATTAAAAATTTTGCTATCTTTGCCTTAAGAAACGGGGTAAACAGCATTTTAGACTTAGCAACCAAAATAGCTAGGAAAAAAGATTCTTTACATCCAGAAGAGTTTTCCCACTGAAGTTTGGGTAAAGTAATATTTTTGTGGCATTTCTGCACAGCACTTTCTGGAGTTGTGAACAAGGCAGCATCTCGAAGGCCAAAGACTCTAAAAACAATCTCAGTCTTGGTGAGCCAGATTCCCACAGGATAAAGAATTGACTAATTGAAAATACTGATTTAGTGCGAGAGAGTTTTTAAATCATGTTAGGTCACAGAACCAGTTGGGGAAAAAACAGTTCCTGAATCTTTGTTCTTGAACATCCAAATACTGTGTTCAGCCTCACTTGAAAAGCTCATGAAAAGTTCCCTCTTCTCATTTAATTTTTGTAGGGAAAATGGTTGCTTAATAAAAGCAGCTTATATAAATAGTAAAGTATAGTGAAAGCATAAAATCTGTGAAATGTTCAGGACTGTGTTTTCTCTTATGATTTCAATTGTTTTATTCGTGTACCACCCTTCCCATGTAATTCCAATTGCCTATGAAAAATATGTTACCAGAGGAGTGTGACACAATCTTGAATGACAGTAGACTGGAGAATTCTGCTCCAATGTCCTCCTTTGAAGAACCTGTAGTTACAAATCAGAACTAAAAGTCATTTGGTTTATTCAATGAACCGTGTTTCCTAATAGCTTTGAGTAGTCTCACTCATTTATTGATGCTCTTGAAAAAGCTAGTCCGAAATATTTATAAAATAAATGGAATCACTCCCATGTTCAGCTTTCAAGGCTTCTAATAATTAAAAGCACAATTGTTTTAAACCAGAACGATATTCTAATATAAAAAGAGTTTACATGAAAAGGCTCTGGGGTTTCTTACTAAGGATGGTCTTCATGAAGAGACTGAAAAATGTTCTTTTCTGGGACAAGAAGATGCAAGACATGGTCATATGAGATATATCAAGTCCCAACTTCTCACTGGTTCCTGGATATTAACTGGATTTTGCTAGCTTTACTAGCTGTCTTCAGTAAACTGGAGAAATCACAGCAACCCAGTAAGAAGACAGCTGTTTTTTCCTGGCATCTCATTCTTCTTTCTTTTTCCTTCATTTATTGTGATTCAGACTTCCTCCCTCTCCCCCCAAGCTGCTGAATGTGACTGAAGCGGTAATTCTAACAAAACCAAAAGTAAAATATCACAGTAAAGCATGAAATTCCACACTAGACGTACTGTCTTCTGTGGTGGCAAGCATTTTATTATTGCAATACTACTTTATTATTACATTTTCAGTATTTTTTCATTGAGTTTTTTTAATATGATTGATGATAACTTTGTTTTATGAAGCTGGAAAGTTTCAATACCTAGTGAATAATCCACACCACACTACCTTTAATGAAGATAAGGGAGTATTGCATACATGAGCAATTCTCCTTTTCTTAGATGCTATTTGAGATTGGTTGCAATCAATCAAATTGACATTTTTTCCTATACCATCATTCCAAACAGTAAAATATAAGTTAACAATAAGAATATAAAAATGGTCTTTTCATGTGTATCTGGTGCACTTAATCTTTAAATCCATTTCTGTAGTTTATTGTTTGTTTTAAAATTGTCAGATAGTTGTGGCTATATTCAGGGAAACATGGTGAAACAGATATCTTTATGCATTTTTCATGTCACACTTTTTATCAGAACAGTAGTTTGAAATTGAGTTTTAAACCATAAGTTCTGAATGTAAAAGTGTGGAATTTCAGCAATAAAAAAACCCCACATTGTAATATCATGAACTCTCTACCCATGTGTGATTATTTTTTAAATATCAGATGCAAAAATACCTATAGAAAAATATCAATGGCCATATTTAATAAAATTTAGTTGTGAGTTTTAAATCTTGATGGCTAAACAGTTTCAGGTTTGCAAATGGCAGGTTTGCATGTACCAAAGCCTGTATATTTTCTGAGCTCTGTTTAGAATTTTTTCTTGCTGCACTTTGAAAGCAACCTGATCCTTTTCATTGCATCCTCATCACTCTTATTCTTCTTTGACAGGCAAAATATTTCTCTATTAGAAAAAATTACTTTTCTGTACAACTTTCTGAGATAATGAGAATGATCAGAGTAGCTCACAAGTTACATATTTGGCATTGGAATTGTTTGTTTCAGATAAATGGGTGTTTCCAGAGAGGTTCACTGAGAGTATTCAGCTGGATAGCAAGGAGCACTTTGGAGCTACTGGAAATTCAGCCTGCTGTAATTTACCCTCAGTCCAGAATGCCTCTGTTGAACATCACATCAGGGAAACATCTGATGATCACAGGAATAAGGAAGAGGTTTTCACATTTTCATCAAAACCTCGATCGCCTCCTTATGGGAAGTCTCCAAATATATCACTAGAAAGTGATGTTTTCCCATTGGAACTGGAGCTACACAGTAGCGGAGAACATGAGAAAACCAAAACTGAAGATAGCTTTGAAGGAACTGACAGCAGTGAGGAGGTAGGCCACTTAGTACATGTAACTCTTGATAAAGCACTCCTCATCCTAAAACTCCTAGGATGAGATTCTGTCTTCAAGTCAGACAGAGAGGATAAATCATCTTTTTCCCCATATACCAACGGGTAGATTTGTCTCTGTCAGGTTGCTGTTTCCAACTGGATGCAGGACTCAATGCAGGTGTACCCTGTGTAACAAGCTGACAAAAGAAACCTAACTCTGTCAGCCCCTGTACTGAGAGATGCCAGAGCTGTGCATCATTACTGCAAAAAAGATTTTAGGAAAGCCTGCATCATAGATTTGAGTGAGATCCAAGTCCTTTATTGTTGCTCAAGACTTCAGTAAATAAGGCTTCATTGTGTCCTTTAAATCTGCAAATGGAGACTGGTTTTGCTCACTGAATTGAGAATTACAGAATTCCAGTTTTTGAATGTCACTTGATCATTGGTCTTTCTGTTGCATATCCTGAGCATCACCAACTTTAATTCTTTTGCAATGTGCAAATCTTCCAGCAATGAAATTAATGAAAGAAAACAAACTAATTTTTAGTATATCTATCTAATATCATCTGATACGATACAGAAATTTGCTGAATTGTCAATGTATGCAATGATTTCATTATGTCATTACAGTTACTGTTGAAGTTCCTACCTTTGTGAACATTCTAGTGTATTTCACTTTTAACTATAAAATCTTTTTCTTACCATTTGAATCTGTAGCTGACAGCAGAGAAATAATATGTAACTGAGCTGCATAACAGCAAGATGCACTGCATTTAACTGGTTTACAAAATAACTGACAGAGCAAAACTATAAATTTCCAAAATGTGTACTATTAATAAAACTGAGGGATTATTTTTTAGAGTGTAATTTTCATGCTGTGTAATCCTGGCCTCACTGGAGTCAGTAACAGTCTTGGCTCATTTTCATGTGCTGCAGGATTGCACCTCAGCTGTGAAAGGCACACTGCAGGTGATGCTGCCTTACACCCTGTGTGGGAACATATGGCAGAGGAGCAGCATCATGAGATCATGAGATGAAGATGAGGCTGCTCTCATCCTTTCTCTCTTGAGAGTAAGAACACTGAGGCAAACACTACATGCACTCCTGCATTATTTCTCTTTCCATCTTTTCAGTCCTGCTGATGGCTGAGATGGGGTATGATTGAACTTGATTCATGGGGTATTTTGCAGAGACATTGTTAGAAGCATGGATATAAGGTTAATAAACTAACCTCTAAAATTCTTAAATTGTATTCAAATGGAAATGAACAGGATATCCAGGACCATATGATTACCAGAGCAGAACAAAGTGATCTCAGCAGGAGTTATTTCTTCTACATTTGAGTTGAAGATGCAATGTGAAAATACGGAATATTAATAATTCAATAGAAGGACCTCATTGTCATTGACTCATTGATTAGTTTTGGTTTACAGTTGTAATAAATTCTATTGAAATTATGATTGTGAGGTAAGACACAGGTTTCAGAGGTTACAGCATTCAAAATCTGCCCTGACATTTTGAAAAGAGTAATCAGCTTCAGATGTAAGAATATGTTTATAGTATAGTCCGTGTATTTGCCAAGAAAAGCAGCTGTTTTGCAGAATCCTTGTAAATTTAGAAACAGGAAGCAGAGATTAAAGAGATTTTGAAGTGTTAATGTTATGTAAAACTGAATTGTGTAATGATGAGAAGGAACCAACCACTCTTGCTTTGTTTCCTAAATTTAGGATGACAACAGTGAACTCATCCAGGGTGCTGAGAACACTGAGAACAGCCACATTAGACAAGGAACATCTGATTCAGCAGTTTTTAAAGAGATTCCATTACATGAGATGTCACAGAGAAATGAATACTGGAAGAATAAGGAAGACAGCAAATGTAACTTCGATGAGGCCATCTTATCAAAACCACAGAGTTCTACCATGAGAAAAACAGAATCTATAAGCTTTGAGAGAAGTTTAAAGCCTATCCTTTCTCTTTCTCCAATTCAAAGTAAATCCAAATCCTTTAGAGTAATTAGAAATGTATCCAAAGAAACTGAAAGATATGAAGGATTTTCAGCTCAATTAGAAAGATCTGTCAGTAAAACATCTCTCAAGAAAGTCTCAGAAGGAAATTCATGTCTGACAGCACAGACTTGTGTAAGTGATTTTTACTTTGAAATTAAATTACTAGATTGTATAGAGAAGCTATATTAGATATACCCATTTGCATGAAGTGATTAATAGTGCATCTTTCATTCAGATATATTCTGCCTTCATCATAACAGCATTTACTGTGCTCAGTCTGTTGAAAGTTTATTTTGTAGGGGTTTTTGTGGCACAGAAAATAATACTCCAAATATAATAGAAATCACAAAGTGATTGTCATTGAGCAACTCACATTTTGGAAATATATGAGTTAGAAAATAGTTTGGGTCTGAGAGGTTACAGAGCAAAATTGGCAGATTTTAAATTGCTGTATTAACGAATGACCACAGAAGGAGTGTTAATTTGGGTACTTCATGGTCTCTCTGTGTCAGCCCTGAGCAATGATAAATTCTGTGCCTGAGAGCCAGCAGCGAGGCAGTTTCTGTCCAGCAGCCATAGATGACTGGAGAGAATAACAGGGCAAGGACAGGGAAAGCACCCAGGGGTGCCTCTGCAGCAGGGCCCTGCAGGCTTCCTTCCAGCAGTCCTTGGCTTAGCCATTCCTTCAGGAAAGGTGGTGTCTGTGGTGAAGAACTGGTGGTGGAATTTCTTCCACAGATTTGTGTGTTTGCTTTTTTGCATCTATATGGCCTTTGCTGTGTGACAGTGAATTTCAAACTTTAGCTGCTATTTGGGGAATTCTGGGGAAAAGCTGCTATTTGGGATTCTTCTTTTGGTTTTTTTTTTAATGCATTTTCTCATTCATGGTGCTTTCTTATTCTTCTGTTTGTCATTAAAAATAATGAATTTTTTAAATTATTATTTTTACCTGTGCCACTTCCTGCTTCATGGCTGCGTATCATATTTCCTTGCAGATGTCTGTTTTACAGGTCTAGGAGTTTTATGGTACTTAGTCCCAGGACTGCTGTTTTGTGAATTTTGTTGGATAATTTTACCCAGTGATGTTGAATCGATCTACTGCGCAATTATTAGTGTAATAGTGGTGTTTGTTTTCTAATATTTTGATTTATTTTGAATTTCTTTTAATACCATTGGTCCCCAGGTATTGCATATGTCTGGGGACCAAAATAATAGACTCTTCTCTTTGGAGGGGGGCTCTATGAAGTAGTTATGCATTGTTTGGAAAGACTTTTCTATTTTAGTGTCTTGAAATAGCTGTACCTCATTTACATGAGGGAAATAGACATCTATAATTTTTGTGTCCTTGTAGTTTGTCTCATCTGCTGTAGGAAAGGAGTGTGCTGGGATTCTGCTGGGGAAATTTTGGTCTGTAGTATTGCTATGACCTGTAGATACAGTTAATTTTAGTTAACTGAGTTGACAGCCTCTGTGAAAAGGGAAGCAGGAGTGATGTTTTCCATGGGACATGGCTGCAGCTGCTGGGCAGGGCCATCCCACTGGAAGGTTCTACCTGCCTGCTGGGGCTGCTGAGGATGGACAGCCCTACAGTGAACTGTGGATATGGAACTCCGGGCATGGAGCTGGCAGGAGCAACCTGAATTGGGCACCAGATTAAAGAATAGTGCCTAGGAAAACATGTGTTCAGCTTTCATGTGTGTCCTTGAGGAGGAAATGCTCATCCTGCCCTGCCATGGATGCTTGGGTGCTTTTTGTGAAATGAGTCTCCTTCAGTACTGGTGCAGGGGCTGGGTTCTATTTGTCTCTCAGTGCTGTGGGGTTGTATCTCAGACTGGGGATTCTGTAAATCTCTTCCTGTATCCTGCAAGTAGTTTATTGGCTTGTTGAAGCCCCTGTGCTTTTCCTGATAAAAACAGAACATCCTTGTCCATGAAGTTTGTGGAGACTGGTTTCCTTTGGGAAAGAAGTAGATTAGGGGGAAGAAAGGGGAATGAAACACAATAGTGCAAGTGAAAATCAGAAACAGTGCTAAGACTTTATTATCATGAGAAATATCATGGCTGGTGATTTAAAGAGTATGTAAAGCAAAAAAAATCAAAAAACAAAGAAAATCCTATTCATGGTAGCATATGTTCTATGTATTTATGATCTGAAAAAGACATTAGAATTTCTACTAGTGATGTAGAAAATGTGGAAGAAAGCAATGCATGGGTTCATTTCTATTTGGAAAGAAGATAATGTTTCTGTAATTTTCAGAGACAGAAAAAGCCCCAGTTAATACAAATAACCTGATTCTATTTTTCTTAGACATGGTAATATGCAATGAATGTGTATGATAAAATTTGTTTATATTTTGCATTCTCTTACCCTCCTTGAAGGTCTCTTCCAACCTACTGATTCTGTGATTAAATGTATTCCTTGTTTCCTGATACTTTCAAGGTTTAGAAAATCGTTCCACTTACAATTCAAGTATGTTTATTACTTATCATAACTGTTACCTATTTGTCCATAATAAAAGAAATTATGCATGTATTACTTTCCAGAAAGATATTATCAGTGTTTAATGCAGTCATCAACCTTGTCCTGTGGAACACGGCTAAATGTAGACTCTCTAGGTGGATTGCACTGGTTGATTACTAATTTAGACAATAAGGTTATTACCATACAGCACCTGTAGCTGTAAATGTATTATGCATGTGATTTGTTGATTGTAAGTAATTTTTTTTTTCAAGAAAAAAATCCTATTATTAATGCATAGAAACTCATTAGCTACAGACTTTGTTTTATTGCTAGAAAACAAGATTAAAGTTTCTGGCACATCCAGGTCTTATAGTTGATTTGATCAAGTCTTAAAATTTTATGGAAGCGGAAGCCCTTCCTTGGAGTTCTTTGACTCTTCTTTATCTGTTCATACAGAGGACTAGGAAAGGAAAAAAAGTGCTTAACCAAGTCTTCTGCAATTGATTTGCCTGCTGCTTAATATGCTTTAAGGACCTGGTTTCTTGCAATGTTTTATTCATGTTTTAATAGAGTTCTCTATTATTAAGTTCAAATATTTTTAATTAAGAAAGAAGTATAGCCCCCTGGGTAATATTGCAAGCATGTAGATAGCTGGTAATTAAAGTTTTCCACACGTATAACTACATTCAAACAATTCTGAATAAATCATTTGAACCTAGAAGAATGCAAATGTCATTATATATGAAAAAAAATCCTTTAAACAACAGGTTTTATCAATCTAGCAAAAGTTTTAAGTGCTTACTAAAATACTTTATTGTAAGGGGAGGATATGCAACTAGACAAGATAATCTTTTAATTACTAAATGAAATATTAATTTTAGACAAATTTACGAGTATTGCTAAATTACTTCTTACATCAAAAGATTCTCCTAAATTACAAAGTTAACTTAATTTCAAATTCACTTTTCAGATTCTCTTTTTGAAAACTAACAAAGACAATATAAAATTTTTGAAGAGGCTTTTTGGTAGTAGTCATCTGAAGTTGAAGAATAAATATTCCAAACTATTTCTCCTTCATTAGTTTATTGAAGGTGATATTTAACACAGAAAATGATCATAGCATCTCTTCTCCTTCCTGAGTGTGGTATTTTCAGAGTGAGATAACTACAGGAAAAGAAAACAGAATTATGTTTGAAATAAGCTGGGGAGGGGGAACAGCAGATGTTTAGAATTAACCTGTAATAATTTCAAAAATCTATGCATCTTTCTCCATAGAAGTTAAGGAAGAAACAAGCAAGTTTGGGCAATTTTTTATGCTTTTTTTAAAAAAGATAATGAGAAAAAAGTTCTTTCAATAGTTAATGCTTTTATTCTGCAGAGCACTAGTTCATTCTGTCAGTTTAATGACTGCATACCAATTATATGAAGGAGGAAAGATAAGCCAAAGCTTCTCTTATAATAATCAAATAACTGCAGAAGTTTTATATATAGGAAAATTAACAGGAAATCAGCATGTTCAGTAAGATCAATAAAAGTTACAGCAGCTGCAGATCTGGTAGAATGCTGCTACATCAGAGCAAAGCAGGCTCCCCAAGCATAACAAAGAGAGATGAACAAATGACTGATAGTCACTGAGCTAGTAACAGGCGTTCAGAAAGGGTCTAGAGAAAACCTGTCATATTATTTCAGGATTGAAAATGGTAGTAATAATCACAATAATCAGGAATTAAGCTTGGACCTCATTAGCCAGGGGTAAAAAAGGAATGGTAGCTGTGCAAAGCTGTGCAAAGCTTATGCTTTGTATCTTCTATCATCTTCTATCTCTCTTCTTGTACCTTGTCTCTCATATACATAGGAAGAAAGCAAAGGAGTTATAATTTCATAATGAATTCTGGTAGTAAGGTGACTTCTATACCCCTCAGAGACACATTAAAACATTACACACTGCATTGCATAGCAGGAAAAGTTATCAGTGTCCACATCACTTGCACTGCTGACTTGTGTGTGTTCTTGAGGTCTTCGGTTACCCAGTGCCCTCTCACTGCAAAAGAGGCTGAGAGATCCTCCCTCCTGCCAGGAATATGAAACATTCCTGGTCTAAAAGCTCCATTCTCTTCACTAGAATCAACATTCTGACCCTCTTTGCAATACTGTTATATAGCTCACAGCCCACTGGCCAATATTCCAGTGATCTAAATCCATTCAAGCCCTGGTCACTGCCTGGATTCACTTTTCAAGCAGAAATGCTTTGTACTTACATTTAGAACCACAACTAAATGTCTCAAGTATTAGACTTGTTCCTTTTGAGAAAACAATCTATGTGGACCCTTTAAAAATGGGAAAGCTTTCCTTAAAGAAGGAGTTCTTTAAACAAATATAGTGCCAACAGCAGATTGGGTGACTCTAAACTATCTTATTTTAAGGTTTTGAGTGAGACTTAAGTACCAGCTGCAAAAGGGTTAGTATGTGTTTGCAGCTTTTGGTCTGTGGATCAAGTTTGGTATAACAATTAAGGTTGCATTAAGAATTCCACCAGTGGATTTAAAGACAAATGAGAAGACTTTGAAGTTTACCTGAAAATTCATACACAAACTGCCAGAATAAACTATGAAATTTAGTGTTGACATGGCTTTCCAGAGAAATTTTATGCTGTGCTTGACCAATAACTAAATGTAACATTGATGGTGTTAATGATACTCTGATAACTGTGGGATTGGCTTTAATTCAAGAATTGTATTTAATAGCTGATGGACTTTTGAACTTCTTAAAGCCTGCTTTTATCTTCTGTATTTAATTGCAGTGGAACAGCAGCTTCACCAAATACCCTGGATCAAATCTGCAGTTCATTACAGTGCTTGTGGTGTTCATCCTTCCTGTAATTGTGTGTAAATATGCTTGATATTCATAGCTGAACAGAAATCTGTTAACTGATTTTTTCTAGTAAACATTTTGTTTCTCTTTCAATATTGAAGCTTCTTGAAGATTCTCTGAGAGATTCTCCAAAGTCTCTCTGGGACTCATTCATATATTCAGTTCGGTGATCCTGTCTATATTGTTGACTTTTCAATTTTATTTCACAGGAGTATGACAGGAAAATGTACCAGCCAAATAGACTGAGTTCATCTGAGCTACAGATGTTGGCCAGCACGAAGAGACAACAAAATGAAGAATTGGGGGATGCTGGGATCTCCCATGGGCTGAGCACCTCACAGATCGATTGCTGCAAAGTCAACACAAGTACAAGCAGGGATGATGGTACCGCAGCCTGGAACTCTTGTTTCCCACCAGTAAGTCTAAACCCACAATATTTTCTCAGGGGTCTTGAATACTAAATTTTCTTTGAATAGAGTTGAAATTTAAGGTATCATTGCCAAAGGCTCTTAGAACTCACCAAGTAAAATATTTAACCAAGACACATGCACTTTCAGCATGTTCTCTAGTACCACTATGGATAAAGAGCAAATCTATTATGTATATTCCTTCCTAGAATCCTGAATAATTGTGTAGGCTGTACAGTTCATCACAGTAGTGGCTGACAACCTGCAGGTGTGTGATATAGTCCTTAAAATAGTTCCAAAATTAATGAAACACAGATATACCAGTCAGCAGCTGCATTACAGTGTGAGTAATGGAAAATAATTGCTTCTTACAATGATAAAGTCTCATTACTGAAAAGTTAAATGTTTAAAGAACTGAAGCAGGAGAAAGCAAAAAGCTGTAGTAGTTCTGAGCACTTAGGGTGTGATCATTATGTATTTCACACCTTTGATCATTATTTGTCCTGGCACAAAGTGGTACAGAATCACACACAGCTGCACTGTGTGACAGTACTGCTGTAAGAAGCACAGTATTTGTTGCAGTCCACCAAAAAGTATTGAATGTATGAAAGCACAGAATAACATTTCAGGAACTATATAAAGGTACTAGCAGGAGCTGCTGTAAAACTAGATAATCTCATACTCCATTTATATATGAGCAATATACCTGTTGTTTTATTACAGTTGAAGCAATAATAAACAATGACTGTGGCTTAAGTAAAGCACACAACACAGCTCTGAGGCAAATCCAACTTTAGAAAAGTAAACACAGCTGTGTTGCCCTAATATCAACTATTGCAGAGTAAATGCTCCAAAATGTCAGGTGCAAATTACCTTCAAGGTTCTACAGTGTCCAAATAGAGGCCTGTAGCAGCAATTTTCCATAGTGAGTGATCAACACAGTGCTAGAACTTTGGAGTATCCTGTTAAATTAAAGTTTCAAATGAGAAGAAATATATTAATAAGTGGGTAATTGTACAAATAAGAGCTTTATTTACAGAGTAATATTTGGCAGGACATCAGAGAAACATTAGTTGGTATTGACTGTTTGATATACATCTCCATTACGCATTTTGTTAACTTAATATTTCCAGTGTGTTTTCTCCATATTCATTAAATAGGCTCAAAAAATGGTACAAATCCACAAGACCAGACAAATGGAACTCAATTAAATATAGAGAATAGCCGTCTCATTAATTTTTTAGTAATTTAATTATAAGAAAATTGATAAGAATATTTAGACACATCAGGTTTGGTTAATACAAATTACATGACTAAAACAAAATGAACTTTTAAAGTAAAATGTACTGCTGCAGTATTCAGTGAAGCACAATGTGGTTGCAAAGACTATTCTTTGTTCTTACTGCCTTGATCAACTTCTGTAGCTTCAATCTAAAATGGTGTTTAGATATAATAGGTCGGTAATATAAATTGCAATTTAATGTAGTTTTTCATAACAGCCCTTTATGGCCATCTTTGTCTATATAATTCAAGCATAAAAGGCAAGATTTTGTCTTTGAGAGATTTCTTCACATTTCATTCAGCTGACTGTTGGTGTGCTTTACACATTCAGCCTTGTCAGCATTCTCCTCTACATTTTCCAAGGGGAACATTGAGGGTTTAAGATTAAATGGCAAGAACCTAATTTCCAAGGAGGGATAACTTAGGAAAGAAACCTAATCTTTCTCAGAAAAAATCTAACTGCTTAGTACATCACAAAAACAAAGAAATTCAGTTATCCAGGTGTTCTGTACCCATTTACCTCAGCCTCCATGGAGAGCAGCACTGTACCACTACAGTGCCAGTCAGTGCCCAGAATCTCCTGTTTCACTTCATATTTTCCTTGCTGAGATATCAGCCAGAGCACCTGCTATTCATGGATATGATGGAAGTTTTTTGAATGTGGACTTGAGTGTTTAGCACTACTTGATGTAATTCTGTCCCAAAATTTGGAAAAATGCAGAGTATCTATGTGAGAGTGACAATTCACTGTGTAGAGCTTTGGTATCTAAGAAGGCTGTTAACAACATTTATTAATGGAGGCGATTATTTAATCACCCCACATTCTTTTAAGACAAAAACTTTTAAAAGAGTAATTGGGGGAATTGTTGGCTTGCTGATGTTAAATGTCAGTATATTTTGATATGCTTGTAACACTTCAGAAGACTTGAGAGTAGCAATGCTGTGACAGTATTCAAATGGTTAGCTGAAATGAAAAAGTCTTAAGTCTTGCATTCTCTTTCTGTGAGACCTAAAATCATGGAATTATAAAATACTTTCATTAGGAAGGGGCCTTTAAAGTGCATCTAATCCATCCTTCCTACCACTGGGCAAGGGCACCTTCCACTAGACCCAGTTGCTCAGGTCACCATCCAACCTGGCCTTGAACATTTGTAGGGATGGGCAGTCACAGCTTCTCTGGGCAACCTGTTCCAATGCCTCACCACCTGCATTGTAAAAAATTCCTCCTACCATCTGGTCTAAATCTACCCTCTTTTAGTTTAGAACTGTTGCCCTTTGTCCTACCACAACAGGCCCTGCTAAAAACTCTGTCCCCATCTTTCTTGTGAAGCCTCCTTTAGGTACTGAATGGCTGCAGTAAGATCTTCCCAGAGTCTTCTTTTCTCCATGCTGAAAACCCCAACTCTCAGCCTGTCTACACAGGAGAGGTCTTCCAGTCCTCTGATACCTTTTTCAGCCTCACTCTGGACTCACTCCAGCAGGTCCATGTCTTTCCTGTGCTGAGGACCCCAGAGGGGGACACAGAACCCCAGGTGGGCTCTCACAGGGGCAGAGCAGAGGGGCAGAATTCCCTCCCTGAAACTGCTGCCACTGCTTCCTTTGGATGCAGCCCAGGATAAAACTGGCATTCTGGGCAGACAGGTCATGTCTGGCTCTTCATCCCCCAAGGCTCCCAAGTCCTTCTCCACAGGGCTGCTCTCAATCTCTTCATCCCCCAGTACTAGCTAACTCATCATTTCCTCAGCTTCCTGTTTTTATAGAGAAGTGTTCCTTATATGTATGTTTATTCCTTATCTATATATACTATGTAAAAATACATGTGTAGAATAAAAGCAGATTTGTTTTTATGTCCCTGATCTTTAGTACCACCATTTAAGAGAATTTTCAAATGCTCAATCCTTCCAAAATCAGATGTACAAACTGCAGAAAAGTTTCTATACATAGATATAGATCTGTAGCCATCTTCCAGTTGCATAGGAAAATTATTTCAGCAGTGCAGTATACAGAAAAGAAATAGAAATTATCCTCATGTTGGAATTTGAGAAATTAAGGACAGCTTGAAATTCCTGTCATGATTAAACTTTCATGCTTACATGTGTTTCCAGGTTGTATCTTTCTGATTCTTTAAATCAGTAGTATCAATTGCTTTCTCTTATGTTTTTCAAAGATAAATAAGGAGTATTTTCTTACAAATTTTTCTTCATTTTATATGTTTGTGTCCTTTAGGTGGAATCTATGGCAACAGCACCACCAGAAGGCAGCTTTTTGTGTATCTTTAATTTTGAAATACCTTTGATGTGTTGCAAGGCAAGGCAGGGTATAATCACATTAGATAGTGAATTTATGTATCAAAGCTATATTCTATATATAAACCATATTCTATGTGAGTCTAATTTTTTTCATCACTTGACCATTTTTAGCCTGATTTCCAGAGTCATTGAAAAGTGTCATGTTACTGATTTTAATGAATCTGAGAAAACCTTTTGAATATAAAGGCACACAGATCAATCATATTACTGAGATGCAGTTAGAACAGATGTCCTTAAACAACTACAAAACAGAGATACTGAAATTGTGGTTTTAGATTCTATGATAGTTTACCAAGAACTGAATAAATACTGTCAGGAGAAAATGTTGAAATGTAAGTGGTTTAGCTGCTGCTGTAAACTATGACAGCCAGAAAGGAATAAAATGGCTTTGAATATTATACAGTACCAAGCATAACCTCAGTTATAAATGTGAAAAACTTCCACTTTCAAATGGGTTTACTTTGAAGGAGAATTGTAAACCCTTGTGAAATGTGTGTGGGGCACAGTTTCAATTCAATAATATGTGTATGTAGGGCTAAATATTTTAAAATACTTTATTTGACCATGTCTTACCTGAATGTTTTCTTAAATCTTAAGACCTATGAAAATCCACGAGAGATTTGCAACACTATGAAAGACACAGTTCTATATATTGCAGAATTTGATGTGAAGTTTATATCCACACATATATATATTATCCAAGAAAATTTGCAAAGCTTACAAAACATTTCTCTTTAAATGCCTTTCTTTATTCTGGAGATCCTGCAAGACTTTCTTGCCCTGTCAGAGAATTGGCCCATTCAGCTTCTTGGATAGTTGTTTCCACACTTTAGACACCAATTTAGATACAACACAAACATGCTGGAGAAAGATTATCTATATGAGAATTCAGGACATCTTACTGCATATGGTCCCTGTTTCTCAGGCAGAAATGCAAAGGAAAAGGAAGATTCTCCTCATTGCTTACAGATACATCCTGGAAGCTTGTAGTGGTATAAGGGTGATATAATATTGCATTAGCCAATTCCAAATTATGCCCTCCACTAAGACCTTACTATTTCAAGTAAGGAATACTCTCAGAGAAGAGAGATTACTTGTTCCACAAGCAAATTCCTAAATATAAATTCAGTCACATGAGCCTTGATCTGAAAAATAATTGAAAGGGTATTTCCAGGTTCATACTTAATTTGTGGAAGGTCTTCTGGCCTCCTTTGTGAGTTTTCAGAAAAGAAAGCCACTTAATACAAAAATTGTCTGGCAGAACTGAAGTCTGACAGACAAAAGGAGTGTTATTTAAACCCAGAATTATGCCAACTGTGAGCTCAGTTTGACAACCCCTGGAGGGATCTGTTCACATCAAGTCCAAATGCAAAACTGAGGCAAAGCATTCTTTACTATGAAATGAGACTAAAAATTATTTAGACATATATTCTGGTTCATAGACTGACTAATTCACTTTGTCTTGTCCTCATCTTCCACAACTTATCATCTGGGAATTGCACTGTCCACCACCAGGCAGCAAGTCATATTTGGTAGTAATTAGGATGTCATTCATCCTGAACATATATTTTACAACATCCCTTTCCATTTTCTGAAACCATGAGGATATACTCATTTTATTTTGATTTTTGTTTAAAAAATCATTTCATACACTTTTTTATTATTTTAGCATTTAATGTACTAAATTGTACAGGTATTGTTAATGTGTGCTTGCATTTTCACTTCTCTTGCATTTCCTTTAATGATTTGTTTAGAACTGCTTTTGAGGTGTGTGATAATGGCAGGGAGAATCTCTTCTGGTAGAACTATATATATTCTGGGAGAAAATGTATTTGTGGATTTTAGAAATCTTGAATTTTTACATAAGTTTTTGAATATTGATCTTTCTTGCAAATAACTCTTTTTAATGCCATAAACCAAATGTAATTTGAAACTTTTGGGGTATGTACTTACAATGGATAGGTAAGATTTGACTGGAAAATCATCATATTTTGTATGAATATTCATACAGTCCACTGTTAGCTATTCATAAACAGCTTAATCCAGGCTTCAAAGCTGCAGTGCCATGGAGAATCCTATGTGCTCCAATAACCTTAATTTGTGGCTGCTAAAATTACTGTTATTGCTGCTTTTAACCTGGTGTGCCAGCCCTCTTACCTCTCCCTTGGTGTTTTCTACTCTTAAAAGTGGTTCATTCTGCACAGATCCTACCAAGAATTCCTTCCTCATGCTTCGTACACTTGTTCAATCCAGACTCTTCTGTCAGACAAGGCTTTACCACCCTCCATCTCTGAAATTTCCTGACTGTCCCAACACTCTCACAGGCAGAAGAGAAATAACTGTGTGAACTCCTTAATTCGTATGTATTTGCACCTAGACAAGAATAATCTTTAAAGTTGTACTTTTGTACAGTTAGGACCAGAGTATCCATTTTTAATTTCACAGATAAAAAAAGAAAGACTGTAAAATTCTAATATCAGAAGCTACAAATGTATTCGCTCATACCAGATCTCTAACATACTTCTAAACAATCTATTATTTTTTGTTTTCCACAGCCTGTCAGTCAGGAGCATCACTATCAGAAAGAAATGAGCCCGCTTTCTCATTCCAACCCACGGTAAGATTCCATTCATAGCCCAGGCAGTAAGGATTCAGTTAGAGTGTTCTGAATATTAAATGTGACACTCTTTGATTTAATCTTCAATCTCTTTTCAATTGAAACCTCCTCTCAGAGGGCTTTATTGCTCGTTTTAGTCATTGTCTACAGTATGTCTGAGCTGTCCGGGAACACAGAACTGAATTCTGCATGTTTTGGATGTACCACTGAGTATTCAAAGTATCTGACATAGGCCTTGCTCCTACATCTGCTTTGATGTGTGATTCAGCAAAACGTCCTCATCTCACATCCATCCACTCTCATCTATTTCTTTCTCCCTCTCTGCTTTGAAGGCTTAGAACTAGGATTCTGTATGTGACTGTAGGTGTTAGAGAATCAATTTGTTCCAAGAGATTTTAATGCTACTTATCAAGAAAGGGATTTTTTTCCAATAGCTAGCCCAATTAGGAGAGGGGGTTACAATACTCTGGGATAGAGCAAAGGGTTCCTGTCTACAGCATATTTTGTCTGTCAGGTTTTTAGTTTGATCTGTTTTGTTTGGAACCAGCAACAAAACCCCTGTGACTTTAATGTAAGGTGAGATGACAAAGGGAGAAGGTGGTTAAGGAAAATTAAGCACATTGAGACTGTTGAGATGATCAAGATTAATTAAACAGTTTCAGACCTGCTTTGTACCTGTGAAACCCTAACATCATTTTGTCAATTTTTTAACTGCCTGAACAAGAGGTGTACTAATTTTTAAAAGCAGCCCTATTTTACTTTCACTTAGTGCCATTAATGTGGATTTTGCTTGTCCAAGTCTTAAGTGGATGATGTATGTGTGTTGGGGAGCAGGGACAGGAGGGAAGACATTTCAGTTACCACTTCTTTATATTTCACCAACAGTCTGAAATGTTTTATGAGAGCTCACTGCCAGGCAGTTGTGCAGGATAATATGTTTCTCCTCATACAGATGTTTTCAGCCACTTGTCTCACTTGCTATCCATATTTTTATGGATTCAAAGTCTTCTGATTAGATTTTATGAAGTGAACAATCTGAAACTTTCTGTGCAAGTTCACCCAGATGCATCAGTTATTGCAAGACACAGCCATATATTTCCAATATATTACTGGAGTTAAAGAATAATCCTGGATTCCTGTTCCTTTCACATGTAAATCAAGGTACTTATGTTTATCTAGAAGATCTCTCTGCCTTGGGTGATGGTTGTCTATGGAACCATCTCCTTATGAGTTGTTGAATGGATGAAGTGGACAGAGATAATTGACTGCAGTCCACAGAGTACAACAGGAGGTACCTTGAGACAGAACTTTGGACTCTTGATTTCAAAGTTGATTTTATAGTTCTGATAACATTATAACTGCCTATGTTTTAGGTAAGCTACGTCATTTGTCTTCTTTTTGCCCATACATTGGTTAAGTCAGGTTTTATTAAGTTATTTTTATGGATGTGCTAAAGCAATTTGGTACATGGTACATTTTATATACTGAAAAAACAAATAAACACCATTATCTATAAAAAGAAAGTGTTTCATCATATCAAGTTAATATGATCAACAATGGAAACTTGTATTTCCATATAATAAAATGTAAAACAAAATAATATAATTTATGATTTAGTTCTTATGCTATTTTAATCCAGTACACACAGTAGACTTAAATTTCCCTCGAAATCATTTTCGAGAAATGCAGGTGGTATTCATAAAATACCTGACTTGCAAGTGCCTCGTAAATTCAGTAACCCTTGTGAACTGCCAGAAAAGCATTATTGGGCTGTAAATACAGAGGATGACAAAATTATGAGGTCAGTTTGCATCATGATATAAAAACTGGAGATGATGTGACTTGAATACCATTATTCACATCATTACCTTTCATTTATAATGGAAAACTGTAATGTTTTTCACAGAGAATATGTACCTAAATAAGGGGGAAATAAAATTAATGATAATTCTATAACTTAGTTCCTTAATTATTTTTAAAGGCAACTTTAACAAATCCTGTATAAGCAACTAGAAAGTGTCTAAAGCTTTGTAAGCCTAGTATAGCTTTGTAGGGAACACATGGAATATTTGAAATACAGCCCCTTTAGGTGTGTGGGTGTAAATGGGATGGTATAAAGACAGTTATATGGTACATTTACTGAATGAACAAAGTTTGTTGGAAAGAGGGGTAAAGAACAGGTCTTGAGTAATTTTTAAAAGTGTAGTATTTTCTGGGAAATGAAAAGAGACCAATGTGGAAGCTATTGTCCAGTAAATGTAGGTTCTGTCCATAATAAGATAAAAGGACAAGCCAGGAAAGAAAGCCTGTGAAGGTAATGGAAATTCAGTCAATAAAAAGACTCAGCCTGACTCATTGTCCATTGGTTCCTCAGGGTAAAGGTCATAAGTCTGCCAGGAATATTGCTCCTGCCATAGGAATCACCCCACCTGGGCTGCTCTGCCAGGCAGAGAAGCAGTTAATGAGAGGAGACAGCTGAGTGCAGGGGCTGCAGAGCAGCTCCCACAGCTGATGTGCTGCTGGCAAAATTCAGGAATTGCTTTATTCCCTGCAGATAGGGAGCTGTAACTGTCTGTGTTGCTTCTTCCTCCATTTTGTTATATAACCAGCATCTGTTTAGTAAGATTTTGTCCTCCAGACTATTTGTGTGTCATAGGAGGTTTGGAAGTTTCACTAAAGGAAGTCCTGGAAGATAGTAAGTGTTCTAGAATTTCAGCCATACTGAACTGTGGTACGCAGAGCCGCTCTCTGAAAAAGATCACTTGAACATAATTTATTAATAGACTTTTATAAACTTTTACAGATGCTCTCCAGAAAACTTATTTCTGATAAAAAGATGATTTTTTTTGCCTTAGAGAAAGGTTTCAACTTACTAGAAAAACTCTATAAACATTGCCTCCCTACATTCTGTCTTGGCATCCTACTCAACTCTTCCAAATTACCAAATAAAATTCATTTCTCTTGTTCAAACAGTTGTTCCCCAGAAACTGCATTAAAGTAGGACACAAATATTTCAGCGTAACAGTTAATTGAGTATCCTTTCACTAAAAGTATATTTTACATCAATAATTTCATGCCAAATGTCCATGGCCAAATTTTCAATTAGGTTTTACCCAGATGTTTGTTTTTCAGTTTCTTCTATCTAAAATCAGCTGATAAGACCCGCAGCCTCTGACAAATGATTAAGAGCCACTGACCTCCCTTCATGTGGGCTTGGTATGAGCTGACTTAAGCAGGTTGTGTTGTCATTGTAACCTACATTTGTAAAGTCAGACTGATTGGGATGTCATCAGTGTTCTTTCCTCTACAACCAGAAAAAAACAAAAACTAAACAACACAATCGACCCAGAGAAAAGTAAATAACATTTTCATTTTTTATGGTAAATGTTATAGATTTGAGATTTGTCACCACAAAAATGTGTCACTGCTACGGACAGAGGTGTGTTTGAAGAGGACAATAACTTTAAAAAAATAGATTTACCTTAAGGAAAAAACAGAACCCAAATCCTCAGTTGCTACTTTATCCAACAATACAGTTTTCCTATTTTTGTAATGATATGTATGCACAGCACTTCAGGTAATGAATCATGCAATGCATAAACATGTACCTTTAACTAAAAGTATTTTTTAATTATATTGAAACTTGATGACTGGTAAAATGTAGGTATGTTAGTTATAAATATAAATTATGTGTAAATATACTGAACACCTCTTTCTGTGCATTCTGACCACCCTATTGGTTTTAGGGAATAAATTATTTCTTCCTCTTTCTTTGAATTTTCTTTTAGAGAAGTCTTTTTTTAGAACCTATTGTTATCATATATATTGCCATTATCATGGTATCTGAAATTTGCATAATTTGCATAATATCAGTGGTTCCAGCATAAAAACACATCAGCTGTAAACTTTCAAATATTAAAAGTATCTTCAGCTTGGAGACTACCATTCAAGTACTCTCATCCATCCCAGATGAAAACTAAACATTCCAATAGCTGGTGCTGTGTTATTATACCATTGAGAGATTCTGTAAAATTAAACTCACCTAGGAAATGGTGCAGTAAAAGAGAGATGGTAGCTATAACATTTATTTGCACTACACCAGAACCTCTCCTGCATGCAGGGTGTGAAATTCAGGCACAAGAGGCCTTTGTATTTCCATGCAAAGGTTTGAATAGCAGAATAACTTAGTTAAGAAGCACATTTAGAGACCGAGTTTTTCAAACAAAGAAGTATATTTATTCTTATGATTCATTATAAGATCATACAACACCATTACTTCTGCAAAGCAGACAGTATTACATTATGAATTAGTATAAAATTACACAACCATTGTCAAAATAAGTGAACAAGAACAATGTATCACAAAATGTACTTCGGTTTTTATTTTACTTGTTCAGTTACTTACCCACAAAATAGAGTAATTTGCAGTAGATCTCCCAGTTGTTAATCTGAATTAGTGAAGTTCTGCTGCATTTGTCAGGCAATAATGTGCATGAAAAAGAACATGACAAAAGAGGCAAATGGCACAGGAACCATCTAATTGAACAGGTTACATTTTTTAATGATGATGCTAAAAAGCTTAGCTGCAGAAAGGTTATGGAGAACCAAGTGGCTAACATGTTGAAGCTTGTTAAAATAATCCAAAAATGACTCTCCTTTGTATGGGGATCTAGGAACATGAAAACGTGGCAGCATATTGTACTAAGGATTTAAATATCAAACATGGCAAGTACTTCCAAACATGCTGTTACATCCATGTCAATGTAAGGTAGTCTATCTCTTTTTTCCTTTTTTTTTCTTTTTTTTTTTTTTTAACTTCAGGATTTACTGAGAATAATTTTATTGGTCACATACTTTTTCTGGGTATTCCTGGGGCCATTCAAACAAAGGCTGTGCTTATATGTAAAGATGGAGAATAGCAGGCAATAGATTTTACCTCTCAGCTCTGTCAGATTGAAAGGACAAGATCCCTGTTCCCAGAATGTTACCATCTCTCTTTCCATACCCAGCTGAACTGATGCTATGGCACTTTACCCATGTGGCTTTTTCCATCTCCAGTGTTTATGGATAAGAGGTTGCTTTGGTCCAGCCACAAGCCAGCACCAAAGGTCTTGGTCCATCTTCTGAAAACTCTGAGAGCCTTGGGAACTGCACAGAACAGTCAAATGCTGTTGGTGGCTGGTTATGGAAAATTACTCTCATTGCAACAAGACTTCTTAGTCACTAGGTTCAGGTGCTTCCTGAACTGGTAGAGCAGTAAAATATAATTTCTTTTTAAAAATTATAAAATTGTTTAAAATATGCAAAAAATAAGTGCATCCTACCTAACAGGCGCTTTATTAAATGTGCAAATCCATTTAATTCACTGATGAGTGAGTATCTAATGTAATGACTAGAATTTACTTGCTTAGGTTAGATTAACACAAAGGAATTTTGACACACCTTTGCAAGTTAATTACTTCCAATTTATGCAGCTGATCTTCTGATAAATGAATCACAACTATCAAGGAAGAAAGAGCTAGTACTTATATAAGGTGTTAAAAAAATGGTTTTCTCTACTAGTGCCATTTGTATTGCTAGTGAATATCAAGATTATAATCTAGCCAGCAAGCTAACAAAATGATGATCTAAAGGTTCAAGTCTGTAAATAAAATTAAATGTTCCTTCCATTTAACAGAAGCCATGGTAGCAATTTCATGTATTTAGCCACAAAACATTGACCAATAGCAAAATACATTAATTACTAAGCTGTTAAACCTCCAAATTCAGGTAATTCATATTTTTAGATGTACATGACTGTGTATGGTTTAAATAAAGTGCACAAAGTTATCATTTCAATTTTGGTAGTCAAAGAAAAACAGGAAAGCATTAACAGGTCAGATTTGCAGCAAATACCAGTCAGCATGATTATAGTGTACATACCTGTAGTAGCACCTAACCTTATCTAAATATCTTGTTTAGTGAGTAGAATTCACATCTCCTTTGTTATCCTTGAATCCAATCTAGCACCCCTAAGATAGTTCATTTAGAGATTTAAGACTTCAAGAGCAGATTCAAGTGTTCCCTGCAGAGTTGCACTTGTACTTTCTATGATCTCATGGACAATTAAATTATTTTGCTTTTGAGGAGGTTCCTGCCTCCATTAGAAGTGCAGGGTTTGGCAAAATGGACTTGCTGAAGTGGTTTGGAGGAAGGGAAAAGGCATTTTCTAAATATGCTTGTGATTTTCTCAATCTTAGTGCTAGAAAAAAAAGAAAGTTCCAGTAAGGCTTACAGTAAATGAAGATATTATGTATTAGGGATGGAATGAATCTGTCACTTTGACGGATTGTGAGGCAAAGAACAGATTAACAGATTACTCATAGTCAGAATGCAGCTCACTGTGAAAAATGTGCAGGAAATGATAAGTGTTGCTTTGTGCTGATTTAATGATATCTTGAAACTACAGTAGCACTCCAGGAAAATAACACAATTTTAGCCCATGGCTTGCTTTTTTTTTTTCAAATCATCAATGTATTTCCAGATTTCCCTTAAATGCTTTTCAAAATGGAACTTTCAATTCATGCAGAGTCATAGGAAGATAGATATTTATGTTATTCTTCAAGATTTCTGTTAAAATATACATTCAAAAATCCTTGATTTTCCTGTATAAGTATACTCTGTATTCTTTTGGTAGTATATCTTCTCCTTCTGTGAACTCACTCAGTTTTTCATTTAAAAAGTACTGGTTTCCCCACCTGGAACTGAGTAGCACTGAACAGTTATTGATGTATAAATTAAGACTGAATTTGTCTTAGTTCGTGGGGTTTTTTTATGGACAAACTTACAAATGTTCAAGAACTTAATGTGTTTAAAGCATTTTAGATACAATAATGGACAACTTAAAACTCAGGTGTTTTCAGAATTATTACAGTCTATGTAGTGGCAGGACCTGAAATTAGTTTCAACATATTTTCAAATAATAATTGCATTTTGTACACACATTAAAAAATCTCATTATTAATAGCCTACAAAAGTCCTTGCTTCACTACTGAAGCTATTAGTGAAGAATTTTATTTCTATGGAGTTACTTCTATTAAAAAATAAACCTAAATCTCCCATTATGCATAAAAGATTAACATGTGACAAAGCAGAAACTAAATAGGTGTTAGGTAATTTGGCTTAAGTTAATGAGGTTACACATGTGCCTGAACCTGATGAGATACGGAAATAATTGAAAATTCACATCTTTTAATCTAAAGGAGCCTAACCAGCAACTTATGCTCCAAAAAAAAATAGATCAGGGAATAGATGAGGGTCTTACAAAGCCAGGTGATTTTTTGTTAATTTATCTAAGAACTGAGATAGTCTCTACTAAACTTTCCTAAATAGATAAAATTAAAAACAGGAGGAAATGAAGTCTCTGTCTTAGCAGAACTGGACCTACTTTAGTTGGGAGCTGGCACTCTGCATTCAGTGCATCGTGGTAAGATATCACTTAGGCACTTCTAGCATTTGCAGCAGGATTTGCTTCACATGATATTAAATGTTGCTAATACAGAAGAAGTGTGCACTGAGATTTAAGTTGATAGTTACACAAGATATCAAGGAATTGGCCCTTTTTTGATAAAATATTTTTACAGTTGATTCATACATTGACATTTTCTGGCCCTCCACAGTTAGTCAAATAATCCACTGCAAAAACACAGTTCAGCAAACGTGCTCCTGTTACTTCATCCAGACACAAGTGCATTCTCCTCTCGAGTTCATAAAAATTCACTAAGTAGATGCAGTTAAATACAATCTTTTGTGTTTTTAGTGATTGTACCCTTCAGGTGCTGAATAGGCTGTCAATCTGATGTGTTCATAATGATACAAAACTAATGCTGGTTTTTCGTTCCCTGATTTGGTATAATGGAGCCTTTGCCTTGCACCCTTGCAGTATAGTAGAAGGCTAAACAAATATTTCTTTTAATTTTGGTATAGGTTGTTGGACAAAACCATACTAAAACTTTGAAGCATTTTAATTCTTTTAATAAAGTGGATTAAATGATCCCATTGATTTAAGTAATACAAATTAAATGTGATCCAAAAGAAATGCAATGAAGTATGCTGTCTCAAGACAGTATAATATTAAAAATCTTTATACTAAGTGATTTGACATTTTCTCAGTCTCCCAGTCTGCAAAGTTATCTGTGAAAAAAATCAAAATATCAAAGGTGTTCATTAAGATTTCAGTGAAAAACTTCTGACTCTAAGGATTTCTGTTGATGGTAACAGTTTTAATACATTGTCATTGATAAGTGCTGCTTAATAAAGCATCACTAATTTTCTCAACAGACTTTGCTGATGGAAGCCTTCTTTCTGCAAAATTTAACATACTGTCATAAAACTGAAAATTATGTTTGTACGTCCAAAAGATTCTTTTGCTTTCCATCACAGTTCAGCTGTCGTGTGACATTTCACTTTATGACCACTATTATCTGAAAGTATTTTTAAAGAATTTTAAAGTAATATTTTTGAAGAAAAATGTAAAAAGATTATATAACATTTGCATTTTATTTTGGTGTGGAGAGTAGCTTTCAGAATAGTGAAGAATTTTCTAAAGAGCACTAAAGTACATGATACTGAGGAGTGTGTGTGGAACCTATTCTGAGCCTTCTTACAATGCAGCTCCCAATGTCAAAAGACAATATTTGGCATTCCACACTGTTACCAGGAAGCTCTAGATGGTTTATTGCACATTGATTGCATTGATTACAGCTGGAGGCATTGATAGCATAAATAGAGTGGGTTTAATTAGTCAGATTTCTGTTTTAATGAGATAAACTAGCTTCTTTAATAAAAAAGTATATATTCTTTATTCACTCAGAGTAAAACCACAATAAACAGGAGCACAGACCACAACCTGTGTTTCTCAGAATAATTCCAGTTGCCTCCATGCTTGTCCTTGACCTTTTGTCAAGGTTTGGCACATTTTTCAGGATGTCTTTTTAAAATTTGCTGAAACCCTCTGTCCCACACATGCTTTAGTTGCTTTCTAAAGCAGCTGCAGATTTTCCTGTGGAAAGTTTGGAGTGACTGCTCAGCAGCCACATCTGTCAGAATTCCCACTGTACACCCACTCCTCAGAAGTTTATCCATCAACCACCAGCACTTAATCTCTAGTGTAATTTAACCAAGAAGATTTCAGCACTCATGAGCTTTTTTTAAAATTTCTCTTCAAGACTTCAGAAGGTTAATTTAGACTTTGCTTACTAACCCACAGAAGTAGCAAACCAGTTTTTAATGTACATTGTGTAAAATGTTTTATCCTTGAAAGTAATACTAAGTCACCAATGAAACCTTATACTGTAATGTTTTGATTACATGTCTTCTGTTTTCCTCTCTTTGATCTGTAACAATCAGAGGCAGGGAGGGGATTGAATAGCAAAACTCCTTGTTTTTCTTGGTCATTGAGGGAGAAAACATGAACTGAATCAAGACTGTCTCAATAGAAAATATTAAACTTTCCAACACATCTCTGTTGCTTCTGTCATTGATAAAAACTTCTCTGCCTTCTTCTAGAACCATCAAAATCATTAGATCTTACATTTGCACCTGCTAGAAAAAGTAGTTATTCACCTACTGAGTCAGATACGTCAAAACAAATACTAATATGAAACTGAACACCTTTTATAATATTTAAATCAAATAAGTGAAGGACAAAATCAAAGATAAAATCACCCAGCTACTCAAAAAATCATTCCATCTCTGATTTCTCAGACTTAATATTTCATGCAGATCTTCCAGATATGAGACTTCAAACTAAAATTCATCGATTTCCTGAGTAATAAAACCTATTAATATAGCAAAAATACTGGGTTAACAATAGATGACTACCTCATTCCCTCATTGTTTTCTAAATGAATTTCCTCTTTCTTTTCCCTTGGAGGTAATTACCTTTCTATCTTCCTTACCTTCTTGCCAACATCCTCTCTGCTTTACAGGTACTATTTTCTTTAGGAATTCCCTGATACATGTTTTATATGAAAAACACAAATATTTAAATGCTTCTGGTTTATGCCAGACTGGTAGAACTTCATATGTACCCTAAAGCTTTTACATTTTGTAACTGTGTTTGTTGGTCTGACTAAGATAATTCTCCTTAGAGGTAAGCACTGTGTTTCTCTCTCCTTGCACTTTTGTTTCAGCAGTTGTCCAGCAGAAATACTCTGGTTCTTCTCTGGCTCTCAAACGTTGCTTCCTTTTGCAAAAGCTCTAGTGAATGAGAAAGGAGAGGTAGCTTGGGAAGCAGAGGTGTAGATTAGCACTCATATACTTCCTTACCTTCCCTAAATTTGATGCAGGTTCTCTGAGATCACCTTTGCCTTTGCTGGTTTTGTGTTTCAGTGCAATTGTAGAGAATCAGGTTCGTGCTGCTGCTTTGTGCTGCCAGCCCACATCCTGTGAGGATGGGCAGATCCCCGTGATTGTGGTGCTGATTTTCAGGCAGATCAAACCACACATGCAAGGGACAGGAATGGAAAATACATTCTACCATGAATGCTACCAAATATCAGCCTGCATTTGACTGTTATTCCTAAAATCTTCTGAAGCTTTGGTGTAGCCAAAAAGCCTTTGTCTATATTCAGGGAATGCAGATATGGTGACAGTGACAGACAGGTAATAATGAGCAGTCTAGGCAAGCACATGGCTGTGTGCATTGGTTGTACCAACTCCCACTGGCCTTAGCTGAACAGCAGATTGGCTGTGAAGTTGGCCATATATGTGAAAATAATGTGACACTGTAAGAAAATTTTCAAGTATGTTTTTTACATTTCAACATGATGGAAAATTCAATATCTCTTCCTTTAAATCTGCCATACTACTTGCTGGATTTCTACACCAACAGTTCTGTTTCCTGAGGCGGAAAATTAGTTTCTTCCATTTTGACTACAAACAGATAGGTGATTGTCCCCAGATTCAACACAGATTATGCACACATGCCAGCAGAAGATGATGTAGAATCAATAACAAGTCCAGAAGTAGAAGAAACAAACAAACAAAAAAAAAACAGTCAGCATATTTTAGCAATTGTAGCAGTGGACTGAGCCTTGCCAGGTTTCTCTGACAAAGGCAACTTGTACATGAGATCATGAAGGCTTTTCAGAAAATATAAGTGTATTACCTGTTTGCTTGGTGTTGGACAATCAAGTTCAGAAAATTACAGTCTAGAATGTGAAGAAATCTGCCAAGCCTTGGAAAAATTTATCCCTTTTAGACAAAGCCATGGATTCTGAAGTTACCTCTACAGCTCCAGCTAATCTCCCTGGCCTGTAGCCTAAGTTCACATGCACAATGCTTCTGTGCCAGCTGTTGGAACAGCCAGATGTAAGTTGAATCATCCCAAACCAAGTTTAATTTACTCTTCAGAGCTGTACTGCTCCCATCAGCATGAAGCAAACATATGGGAATTTATCCCCTTCCATACCTCTTGCCTTGCAGTGAGATAGGTTGGTCAAAAATGTTGGATCTGGTTCTATCAAAATTAGGTGATTCACTGAGGTCCCTTGAATTCTGTGTTCAAGTGTTCACTTGCAGTTTTTCAGTCTCATTAATGATGATATGGAAGCTTTAATATGTTACAGCTCTTTACTGCTGGAAAGGAGAGGTGGGAACTTAAGGAAACATCAGCCATGCCCAGCATTCAGAGATTAATTTTGTATATGAAAAGAATTACAAGTCATGGTCATCTGAACAAAGAATGTCTTTGTGGCATGGATGTCTTCTTCCAGGGTTATCTTTCTCTGATAGATAACATAGTATGAGTGACTTTGTCACTGCACTGCAGTTTGCAATAAAAACCATGACAACAGTGACAATAAAAACAGCTGTTCTGTTTTCCTCTCTTTGAGATGTAACAATCAGAGGCAGTATTTCATAAAGTGGGGTGTGTGAAAGGGGCATTGACCTTTGCATGAATGTATGATAGCATGAAAATAATTTTTAGAAGTTACGACACTAGTGTCTGGGAGAGACATAATTTGTCCATGAATAGAAGAAAATGCTCTCTCCTCTATGATGAAGATACCATCAAAATCTTTTTCTTTACAGGAGTAAAATAGATACAGGACACCTGTGATAAGAGTCCTCTGTATTGTCTTGCCAGTAGGTAGAATCATGTTATCTTCAATAACAATTTTTTATCTATTGCATACAAGGTTTTATAACAATAGGAAATTCATATAAAGAATTATTTATAACATATTTGCGTAAGAATGTTTTTCCCCCATATGAACAACACTGAGACTCAATCCCATGTTTTCTCTTCAGAAAACTCTTAGTGGCATCCATTTCCTGTCTAAGCTCAGCTCTCACTCACCACCCATCCAGTGTCACCACCCATCCACCACCACAGTCCTGTGTCACCCTATTGCAGGGGCAGCAGGCACTGCCAAGTCAGTGGTAACCAAACCAAACCAAACACATCTTGTGATTGTCTTTGAGCCTCTTTCTCTAGAGGGGGTAAGGATTTTTAACCAAATTGACTCCCACAGGTTGTTCATTTCAAGGCTTTATTCCTCAGAAAAAGACTCTGATGGTCCTGTAGGCTTTCCAAGGACAGCTTTGTGTGTTATGGATCACTCCTCCTCTACACCCTGGGCTGACACAGCCATACCAGCTGAAATCTGAAAAGCAAACCTGACTTAAACCACAGATTTTAATGTGAACAGAACAGGTGAAAAGGCTAAAGATGGAAGAAAGCCTTAACATTTAATAATTATATTAACTGTAAAGTTTATTTTTATAATAATAAAATCCAGCTTGATTTTGTTTCAGAACACTTGACAACCTGCAGTATCTTTTGATTTTTTTAAATAATCAAACTAATTAGAAAAAATAGGAACACAAACTGTGTTTTTATAAATGATATTTTGATTTGTATTTTTCAGGAACTGGTTAAATATGTTCAGTCCCCCTATCATTCGTGGAAGCCAGCAACTAGAAGAGAACACTAAATCTTCAACAAAACAGAGAACTCCAGGTAGGAATTTATGAAGACAACAAAAAGAACCTGGATAGAAAGACACTTCTAAATTTTCTTTCGGTAGTGCTGGTAATGCCTTCTCATACTTTTCTATCCTACTACTTTTTGGTTTCAAGTTTCCTTGTTTGTTAATCTCAGCTCAAGATAACAGTTTTCCATGGAGTATTATTTGCCTTTGCTAGAAGAATAACATGCAGTTGCTGTTTCCTGATGTTCTGGCTCTATACAGATTAACTCATAAAAAATGCACCTTATTTGTTAAAAATAAGGAATTTATGCTAATGGGGCTGGCAAACCTACATAAGAAAGAACACAAAGACTAACCATTCTTATTCAGAGGCATAATTATACTTGCAGAAGAGATACTTCTCTTATGAAGAAAAATTACAGATTTAGCTTTAAATGAAATCCTAGTGTGATTTCCTGAGGACTGTTGTCACCAGAGTTACAGGCTTTTGCTTATTAATGGTGTTTTCTTAGAGAATGGTAAAGACCTTAACTGAAACTGGAAAGTCAACAATAGAATAAAGAAAATACCTTGTTTTCCTCAAATGCCCTTTTGCATATCAGTTATCTTAAGAAACAGGGTAGAGGAATCATCATCATAGGAATGTCATAAAATGGTTTGGGCTGAAAGGGACCTTGGAGTCCAGTTCCAAACCCCCTGCCATGACAGGAACACCTTTCCATCAACCAGGCTGCTCAAGGCCACGTCCAACCTGGCCTTGGACACTTCCAGGACAGACATTTACATTGTTCTTAGGTCTCAGAAATTCACTGGGAGCTCTCATAAATCCGACCCCTGTATTCTGACTGTCCAAGCAGTAAAGACATCTCAGTGATTTACTGTCTACAATAAATAATGCCCCTCAAATTGGGATCATTTTCATAGACGTGGACTTGTAATTGTTTGTGACAGCAAAATACAATTTTTCTGTCAGGAAGGGACCTTGCTTTGAAGAATCAAGTCATATGTTGTGTTAAGGGTCCTAAATAAGCCAGACAGAATTGAACAGTCATCCTTGAGCTGTAGGCACATTGGATAAAAATTCATTAAAAGTCCCAGAGAATGTTTTTCATTAGTATTATGAGATCCAAGGCTTGTTGCAATAAAGTTATAATTTCTGTAAATTTTTAATTGTTTTATTGTCTTTAAAAATATTTTAAAATATGTTTGTTTGGGAATTTGTGTTTGTCTTGTTATCCACTCTAGAATTTCCAAACTGCTTTGTGAATTGTTCCTAAACTCATTTTCCTTTAAGCTGAAATATTTTACATCATGTGCCTGTGATTGCACATTTGGAGAAGAGAAATTGTCTATATACCATAGTTTTTTATTTTGATTTTAATTTTTTACCTTCATTCAGTCAAATTCAGACTCATGTATATGTAGGATGTTTGTAATTTTGATAACTTCATACAGAAGCTTTTCTATCTCCAGGTACTCAAAAAACCCTGCTGTAATGAAGTGATCGTTTCTCCAAGAAATAAGACAGAATGACAAAGCCATTCCATGACCTTCCCTCCCCAAGCAGGACAGTTTGGATTTTTCCTGACCTACTGGACACCCCTCTCTATGAAGTGCTGTGATAAAGGCCTGCCAGATTAGATCATCCCCATCAAACATTAGAATCTGGGTATTTTCCTAGATACCCTGGCTTCAGAAAAATCCTGATGGACCAGAGTAACTAGATGGTTTGGAGTATCATTTTCGAAAGATGTGCTAAATAAATTGTGTCCTGTGATATATCTTGAGGATTTTGGGGAAAACTTTTTTTTCCTTATTCACTTCACTCAAGGTCAGTTACTTGTGTGGCTTTGGTTTTGCTATTCACCGTGAGATGCAAATTAAACCGCCAAAAGGTTTTTTCATCCAATTCTGGGCAGCTCCAACCCCAAAATTGTGGCTGGTGACAACATGAACAACGATGGAAATTTCCTGTGAAAGTGACCTGTTGATCAGTTAATTTGGCCACAAGCATTTCTTTCCTATATATGGCCAGGTTGCCCAGAATGTACCACTTGAAACAAGAGACACCTTCTAGCACAACCATTACATACTAGTTTTAGAGTGTTTTAGAAGAATATCACTTAATTTAAGCAGTACTTCTATTTAGGAAGAAGAACAGCAATCAAGTTTTCATATGTCTGCTCAGAACTGAATACTCCGTGTTCCCATTGGAAATCTGCTGCAATACCCAGAAATGTCTTATAATGCATTTGTGAGCTTCTGAGCTGCTGAAAGGAGCCTGACTTTGAAAACAAGATAGGTCTAGAAAACTAAGTTCTCCTTTTGGTCACCTGAAAATACATGCAGGGAATTATTGATCTAAAGGTATAAATCTAAAGGTATAATGATTAAAGGTATAAATCCAGCTAGTCCTGGATGCAATATAATTTTAATTTGGTATGAATTCAAGGCACACAGTGAAAGAGGTATACCTCTGATGGGTCTGAAGAATTTCTTATTTGTAACTCAAACCAGGGAGTATATTGAGTGGCCAGTTCCAAGGTAAAGAGGGAAGGACATTTAAACTTAGGGAAGAAAAGAGAATCATTTTGAAGTGACACATAGGCACTGAAAAGCAAAATAATAAAAGGAAGAATGCGGTGGAAATAACAGCATGGCTGCAGGTGAAATTGTAAGGCTGTGTGAGGGAGTTGAGGCATGAACACCATTTTCTTGTGTAATGTGATCTGAAATGGAGAAAAAGACATTCCGTTCTTCACCTTCTTTCCGCACTGCATCACTTTTCCCAAGAGCTGTCCAAACAAAATATCCCACTTAACCTGTTTAGTTTCCTAGGCCTGATGAAGCACCCACAGCAGGGAGGAAAACTATTTGGCTTTGCCTTCTTATCTTTGGTTGGAGTGAAAGACAGTTTCTTTCTGATGGTATTTGTTTCATGCTGCTGAGGAAACAAAACTGAAATCTTTTCTAAAAGGATGAAGTGCACACTTCTGTATGCATCAAAGGCACCAACCTACTTTCTGGTCTCCAGATAATGTAACCTATATATTGCTGTGTGATCCTGGCTGTAAATAGACTCTGAGAGCTGTGAAACCATTGCCATTTGCATAACAGGCCATTGCTGATCATGGAGCTTTAGGGCATACAAAGCACTCAGTATTAGCAGGCTGAGTATGGGATAAACATTTATGATGAAATTCAAGATACAGATTCTGTTCAGCTGTGAATTATCTCCTATCAAAAAGCTGTAGATCATATGACTTAAATTTAGCTTATAGGAAAGACACAGGTTCAGAAAAGAAGCTATAATATATAAAGCATCTGTAAGAAAAGCCTGTAGGGCTTTATCAGTGTATTTTAGACTAAAGATTCATTTCTGTTACATTAAAACTTTCTTGCATTTTGTATAACTATAGACAGGCAAGATTTAAAATTTTTATTGTCTGGAAGAATTTTTCCTGTCTGATACTGAAAAATCTTTTGCCCAGATTTACCTGTCCTGGATATTTAGGTGACATCTTGGATACCAGACATCCAAATTCTTTCATTTTTACAGGCCTTAAGTATGTACTGACTGCCTTTGTTCAAGATAAAAAATTATTAAGGTTATTGAGGAAAATACCACTTATGAATACTTTGATCCACTATTAGTAAAAGTACTTCTGGTGAACTGCTCTATTGGACTTTGAAAAGTCCAGTTGCTAAGCAAACTCCAGCTGACCTCGTTTCACCTCAGTTAAGTACAAGTCTTCAGAAATATAATGAAAATGTGAATTGCTGTTACCTTGAAGGCAACAATTCAGAAGTCAGAAGATTATACATCTGAAAGCAAAAAAATCTCACATCTGACAGAAAGATATTTCCATGTTATTGTTGGAGGGAATAAGAGTGATTTGTTCTTACTTTCTGCACTTCACACAGGTGAAGATCACCTCGGTGCTGAAGAAGACGGGGAAGTTCTGAGTCTTTTGTGTGATCCATGTCTGAACTGTTACTTTGACCCGAATTCTGGGTAATACTAAGAACTGGCATAGTCAGAACATCAGAGGATATTATTTTGTATTCACAGTATCTTCTAACTTCTTGCAAAATCTGACTAAGCCGTATAATTTATTATATAACTTTAAACTTAAATTAAACAATAGTTTTGCAACCGAATTAATCTATTTGGCAAATAGTGTCTTATTTTTATAGCTTTGTATTAAATTGTAGTGCAGGGGAAGATCACATAGCATAAAAGTTCCTTGTGTCTAGGACAGTTATTTGCTGGTCTAATTTATTTCCAATTTTCACAGCTTCCATATGAAAACAAATGAAGCTGAATCAAGAAGGTTGGCGGTGTTTGTGTGTAAATCACGGTTTTAGTCAAATAAAATGAAAAAAAAAACCATTGCTTGTTTATTGTGTGTTTTTAATTGGTGTGAGATGCTGAGGGAGGGTAGCAGCTACTGTTGGCTTTACTGCTGTAACAACACAGGGCTGGAGTGGTGAGGGGTTGGTCCAGCTCTCCAAAACTGGGGTCTTGTTGCAGGTAAGGCAAGGAGGTGTGTATGTGATACCTGTGGCACGCTGTGCTCAAAGGGCAGGTCCAACATGTTTGTATGAGTCTCTCCATTACACCTTGCAATAAAATAATGCAATTCATTTAACACATCTCCATTGGGTTTCAGTGCAGTTTTCAGTGAGGGTCCTAAAGTTCCAACTTGGAATTTTAAAATGCCTGCATCACTGTGCATTTTGTTTTTATGGTGTGTAAAATAACTCTACTGATCACAAAGAAAGAATACAGATAAAAAGCAGAACATACGTAGCATTTGAAAATGAAATCACTATATAAAATGAATCAAATACCATGCATGTATTTTATTTATTTCATTTATTTCTGGATTTATTACTGTGCATGGCCACTGCGTACTGTATTTTGATCTAAAATCCACTTAACCTGACCCTGATGTTTCTGGCTGCTGCCTGACTCCGAGCTGTGCCCAACATTCCCAGCCCCAGAGCAAGGGCTGCTTGCCAAGAGCAGCCCCCAACCAACAGGACACTTGTCTAAAGGGTAAATAAATCATTAAAACATCAGCTGCCAGGGACAGGAGAAAAGGTGCTGCTCAGGAGTTGTCTATGACACAAGAAGTCCAAGGACTTTTGTTTTAATGGAGTTGAGTCAGGGGAAAAGCTTTGGAGTCCACCAGTTCAGCACACAACACTTTCCTGGAGACAGCTGAAGGGAATGTGAAAGCTGCGTGGCCAAAGTGATCTATAGGCATTTTTGGTGACTCCTGTTCTAAGTTTCTACTTGATTATATCCAGTGCTATCCCCCTGTAATTATTTCCAAGCTGACTACTCAGTGAATTTTTAAGAATAATGTATTTGAATGTCATAAAGTGAGCTTAGTAAGCTCACTACAAGTGATTTAAAATTATATGCCTGTAAATTATATGTAATTGTAGATCCCAGTTAATGAATGTCCTAGAATCAATTGAAAATGCAGTTGTTAATAGTGGCTTGGCATAAGATCAGATTGTGTATTTGGCTCCGTGGCAGGTACAAACATCATCACAAATTGATTCAAGGAAGAGTAGCACTGAAATCCACAGGAAGGCAGATAGTGCACTGAGATAATTTACTTACCCTGCCTTAGCCAGAAAGATTTGTACCTCTTCTTGCTAATGCCATAATCAGTTTAAAAGTTCAATGAAATCATAATTCTGACTTTCAAAAATCAGATACACAGGCTTGTACATGCTTGTGCCTATCTGGCCATTTTTGCATCATTCAGTGATCAGGACCACACTCCCTCTGTGTGTGGCAAGGGTATTTAAAATATGTTACTAATTTTCTTTCCTAGCCACATGTCTCTGGGGAGAGGTTAAGTGTTCCAGGGCACCCCTCTGAGCCCATCCCTGATGCATGTGAGATGGCCACTCTGGGGAGAGAAGAACCCAACTAAGTACTGGCTGCAAACTGGTGGCACAGGGGTGGTCTGCCAGTGCCTCTCTGGGTGGGTGTGCTTGTCCTGCCTTCACAGCAGACAGTCACCAACCTGTCACACCCAGAAGTGCAGCAGGAGGCATCCAGAGCTTGGGCAAAAGGGTGTCCTTGGAGACCCCACACTCTAATCTTGGCCCTCAATGAGCCAAGGAGTCGGGTGAGCAGTGGCAGCAGGTTCAGGGTGACTCTGTTGCTCCCAGTTCATAGTCAAGCACAAAGAGGATCTGCTTTCTTGTCATTAGCACAGTGGTATTTTACGGGTAAGCAGTTGTAACCTGCTTTTCCAAATCAGCAGTTTGGGATCCTTGCCCTTTGTGTTCTAGTTAGCAGCTTTATGTCCTCAGCACCCCTGGGGATTGATTGCCATGATCTGCGAACGAACCTCCGGCTTGAGCAGCACGGGAGCCTCAAGGGCTCTGAGTTCTGCTCACAATGTTTACTTCATCTTCGTCCTGTGAACCTCAAACTAAAGCACTGCTGACACGCAGCAGGTGCCTTATTGAGCCAATTTGTCAAAGGCAGCAGTTATGGCAAGTGATGAGGAGCACAGAGATTTGCTCTTAGCAGTCATGTGCAATGTTTGAGCCCATGAGAATCACAGTCCTCACTAGAGCATGCTTTCCAACAGGTGAAAATACCCGTGTCTGGGCATAAAGTTTCAGGTTAATGAAACTGCAGGGATTTATTTCTACAAACCTGACATCAGTTATGATTTTTGGGAACAGAAATTTTGAAATGTGGTAAGTTCTAGTAAGGATTCATTAATGTTCCTTGGACCTGCATTAAAAATAGAGGAATTGAAGTTAGCTTGGTAGAGCTGCTTGAGTCAGCAGATCAAAAGTCAACCAATTGGTCTCTCAGGCCTTTCTATGTTCCTTACACATGTGAAATTTAACTGATATCTCTGCTCTGTTTCTGCTTGCTAAGAAACAGTCAATCAGCTTTCAGATAGTTCAAAAGGAAGAAGAAATCTTTAAAACACATTTTATTGCTTTAAAACATAGCCTAGAGCAGTGTGTTTCTATGCTGCTGGAATGATTCTCCTCATTTCTCATTCTTCTTGTCTTAGGTCCACCTACCAGGGTTTCCTCCAAAGTCCAGCCAAATTACCTGAAGGTTTCCGCCTTCAGCTGTCTGTGGAGAGCAGCAGCACTGAGGTGCAGATCACTGACAGCCTGGTACCTGGTGGTATCACTTGGACTCCTCCAAGCAGCTCTGAGACTTCACA
>VXBR01002285.1:0-10694 GCA_013400215.1 Cisticola juncidis
ATGAACCACCCACCTCTCCCACGAAAAAAGTCCAAAAGCTCCTCAGAAGTTCCTTTAATACCCAGACCTGGAGGTCACAGCAGGAAAAGGGAACCAGGCTTTGAACTCAGCAAAATAAGTTGATCCTTGAGATCCCTCCCAAACGATTCCATGATTCCAAGTTCACCTCAAGCAGGACACGACCAACCTCACATGGAATCCACCCAAATTATTTAAGGAACAAACACATCATAAATATGGAAAAATCCTTGGAGAATCTCCCTCCTGCCCCCTCCATCTCTGCTTCCAGCCAGCTGTGACCATGCCCAAGCAATCCCAGAGCAGTCCTGCCTGGAAGGGGACATTACAGAGGGGAAAAAGACACGGAGAAACCTCTTTGTAATATTCCACGATCCCCCCGGGCGAGGCGCGGAGCTGGTGCTGCTGAACGCTGCACTTTTGGATTCAATTAAAGTGATTATCTGTTGTGCCAAATAAATTGTGTCCAGCATCTATCCTGCAGGATTTTACACCTCCAGCCTCATTATTCCCTAACTGTTTCCTCCTGTTTATGCTCTCTCCAATTAAATTGCTGATAATATGAGCCAAAATAAAAAACGAGCGCACCTTGTCCGGAGAAAATTGATTCCTTTTTTTTTTTTTCCCTGCACCGGGCGATTGCCAGGTTTTATATACTCTGTTCCTGGCGATCATTAGTAATTCAATTTTCTTTTTATTAGCCCCCTTATCTGCTGAGCAATATAGTGGCAGAGCTGACCTCTTTCGCACGGGTAAATGTTTAAAATCTTTTCCCTGATTAATTTTGCCAGTTAAGGAAAAGAGGAGAAATGATCCGGCTCTTTGCCATCACAATGAATAAAGCTTAATGTTGATTGTGATGGAATTTCTAATGCCAAGGAAATTGATTGAACGCAGCAATTACCCCTCAATAGGAACTCCAGGGAAATGGGATGGTTTTCTCCCCCGGCCGTAGCCTTTTGGTTATTTAAAACAATCCAATTTGCAAGGATAATTATATATTAGTGTTTTATCTGCCACCGGGAATGAACATGGGAATTTTGATACTGGCCCGGCATTAGCAGGTTATTGCTGCAAATTACTCCAGATCTGCTTTCTTTCACATAAAGACGAAATTAGGCCATCAATAACCAGAAAAAGGTGGACTGAGGAGATGGGAGAGGCACGAGTGCCCTCTGCAGGGCTGTGTGTGCTTCCCAAAATTCCCAATTCTCCTGGAAAAGGGTCCAATTCTCCCGGAAAAAGCCCCCGATCCTCCCGCAAAAATCCCAATTTTCCCACATGCACCACTCCCATTCTGCTCACCTGCACATTTGTCACATCTCTGGTGTTAAAATTAATTAGAAAAAAACAATAAATCTTCTTTTGGAGCACTTATTCCTATTTTTTTTACAAGGAAAAAGTCCTGGGAATGAGAAATGACAGCTTGGATGCCCAAGTAGGGTGAGCAAAGAAAATGAGGAAAAGTTCCCAACTACCAGAACTCACTAATTTGTCATCAAAAAATAGTTTGGGAATAAGCCTCATCCTGCAAGAAATACCAGATAAAAATAGGAAAAAGCTGTTGGAAAAGCATGGGAATCCCATATCCTCTGGCATGGGACTTTTAGGATAGGAAAAGCAGGAATATCCCAACGTCACCACACCTGGATCAGTCAAACTTCACTTAAAAGTTGGAGTTTTCCATCAAAACTGGTGAGAAGAAGATGCCAACCCTGAAATTCTGGGAATATTTCATCTTCAAACTCATATATTTCATCTCCAAACTCATCTTCAGTTTGGAGAAAGTGGACAAAGGATTCCCAAGGTGATGGGACAGGATGTGGACAAAAAGCTCATTTGGAATTTAGATGGACTGGGAGAGCTGGGAATGTCCAGCCTGGAGATGGGAAGGATCCAGGGAAACCTCAGAGCCCCTTCCAGGGCCTAAAGGGGCTCCAGGAGAGCTGGAGAGGGACTTGGGACAAGGGACAGGACACAGGGAATGGCTTTAAATTGACAGGGGACAGGGATAGATTAGATTTGGGAAGGAATTCCTGGCTGGGAGGGGGGTGAGGGGCTGGGATGGAATTCCCAGAGAAGCTGTGGCTGCCTCATCCCTGGAAGTGTCCAAGGCCAGGTTGGACAGGACTTGGAGCAACCTGGGATAGTGGAAGGTGTCCCTGCCCATGGCAGGGGGTTGGAATTCCATGATTTCCAAGGTCCCTTCCCACTCAAACCATTCCATGGTTTTATCCAACACAAGACCTTGATGATCTTTTTTGGTCCTCCAGCTTTTCCCTGGATAAAGAGAGGAATAACCACCATCATTTATCCCTCTTCTATCACATCCCTGTGTATCCCAGAGGCAAGGAACTTCCTTCTCCACTAGTTTTTCCCACTGGAAAAACTTCCATTTGGGACACACTCCAATATCTGAGCTGTTATTAAATATTCCACTGAATCAAAGTATTTGGGAATTAACTGCTGACAGCTGCAGGGGGATCTCTCATGGAATAATCCCAAGAAAATTCCTACCAATCTGCTTCTCTATTGGATCTCTGATCCCTAAATAAAAGCAATTCCTGCAGAGGGAATTGGGAAACACCAATCCCAATTCAAGACCTGGCAATGGCTGGAAGAGCTTCCCTGTTAATGAGACCAAACAGATCCATTCGGATCCAAGAAAGGAATTGGAAAATCAAGGGACAGACCAGGGCTTGGGAAAAGCAGGAGCAATGTCCTTGTACAGATCCCACAGATCCCAAAAATCCTGTGGGACAGGACAAACAAGAAACCAAGCTGGCTGTGTCACCACATCCATGGGGACAGAAGGGGCTGATCCAGCTTTTCCAGCCACGCTGCCATGCAGGAAATTGGGAAATTTCCTTCCCTCTGTCCTTCCCTCCAGAAATGATCCCAGAATTGGATCCACCTCCCTGCTCCACTCCTGCCCTACTCTGCTCCCAGTATATCCCAGTAACCCCGTTTGCTTCCCTCCCACTCATCCAAGGAGAAATGGGAAAGACTGGAAATTCCACCACTTTCTGGTGATTAAAAGCCACAATATTTTGCTGGGATTAATATCCACACTTTGCCCCAAAAGAAACCAAAATAACCTTCCCAAAACCTCTTGGAAAACCTAGGAGCCAGGAATTTAATCCAAAAGACTTCACTTATTCCCATCTCCCACAAGACACTCACACTACATCCATAATTATATATTTAGAGGGAACAAAAAGGAACATGGGAGTTGTCCCAATCCCTGTGAGCATCCAGGATCTCCCAGACTTGGGAATATCCCTGCCCCATCCATCACTCAATAATCTTTTCCCACTAAATCTGAGGAAAAAAAACACAGGAATCCTGGAGCATGCAGATGAACAGCCCTGGAATAATCCCACATCTTTTAAAACCCAGGAATATTTAAGAATATTCCAACACATGAAGCTGCAAATCCTCTGCCTGGGATTGAAGGACTCCAAGAAAAATCTTGAAGTACAAAAGGATTCAAATCCCAAAAGTCAATTTTAATCAAAGGGAGCAAATCCAAAAATTCACTGAGGGGATTTCAAGGCAATCCAGGCTCTTCCTGAATTTCTGTGTGAAGGGGAAGGTGCCACACAGAGAAGCATCTGCCAGGAAAAGTTGGATAATTGAATCCACTTTTGAATCCACTTTTGGAGGAGGGAATGAACTCCTTGCTCTCCCAAGGTCACTTCCTAACCTATTCCCTTTTTTTTCCTTCCATTCTCCAACCTTCTTTATTTGCCAACTTCCCAAAGCCTGGAGCAAAACCACATTCCTGCTGTATTTTCTCATTCCTAACCAGTTAAAAATCTACATTTCCATATGGGAACATTCCCTTCAGCCAAGGAACTGGGATTCCAAACAAGTTGATATCCCTGGAATCATCACTGCCTCAATTCCCTCCAAGGTTAAAATGCTGTAGCAATCCCCAATTGTTCCATGTCTCCAGAATTTCTGTCTTTTTATGGAATCTTGGAATGATTTGGGTTGGAAGAACCCAAAGATCATGGAATTCCACACCTCTGCCATGGGCAGGGTCACCTTCCACTATCCCAAATTGCTCCAAGCCCCATCCCAACTGGCCATGGACACTTCCAGGGATCCAGGGACAGCCACAGATTCTCTGGAAATTCCATTCCCAAGGAATAATTCCTTCCCAATTTCCCATCTGCCTTCTGCCAGTGGGAAGCCATTTCTCCTTATCCTAGCATTCCAGCCCCTTGTCCAAAATCCCTCATCCAGGAAAACTCAGTAACATCTCAACAGAGCTGTCTGAACACCAAATAATCCCAAAATACAACTGAGACAAATCCCAGCTATGTCTGATCCAAACTCCTCTTCCAGCTCCAGCAATTCCCACAGGGAATTTTATGGGGTTCCATGGAAAATGTGCCTCATATCCATCTAAAACAACTGAATCCCAACTGGGGGAAGTGTTTTATCCATAAAAATATCCCTAGGGAACAGAAGAACCAGACTTGGAGCCATCAATATTCCAACAGAATTCCAGGCACTTGGAGGTGCCACCCTGAGCTCCGAGTTCTGCTCCAAGGCAGCAGGACATGGATGCAAATCCCCATGATGGATTCAGTATTCCACTAATTACCAGCATTTAAAGCAAATTAAATCTAAAACTGGACACAGCACTGGGATACAGGTGAGAGATTTGTGTATTCCTGCCTTGAAAACCTTCCTAAAAATCCAGGGAAACCCCAGGAAAAAAAGTTTCGCGGCGACACCAAAGGACGACTCGGATAAGGAAACAAACTTCTCCTCAGTGTTTCCTCCACGACCAACAACACATTCCCAAATCCAAGAACCTTTGGAATGACTCCAGAGGGTGTCAGTGAGCCCTTGGAATGCCTGTTCCTACCTTCCTTGGTGGCTCCCTGTGTCCTGGTCGCCGGCATCCGGCAGAGTCGGTGCTTGGAAATCTGCACCAGCCCCCGGGGCGAGGAGCGTTTGGGCGTCGCCGAGGGTTTTCCCCGCATGGAATTTCTCCTCCGGAGGTGGAAGCGGCTCCTGAGAGCTGTGGTGGGGGAATTGTTCTTCTTATCCGTGGGAGAGCTGGGAAAAGGGAATGTCAAAGTGGTTAGGAAGGAGCAGGGAAGCGACCAAAAAGCTCCTTCTCCCAAAAGGAGTTGAATCCCAGCAGGATTCTCCTCCCGATGAAGGGGAGGAGAAGCTCTGAAGAAGAAAATTCCAAGGAAATGGGTAAATGTGAGGAATTCCTGGCAAGGGACAGATGGAGAATGAGGAGTTTGACAGTCAGAGTTACTCACTGCCTTCTGCTCAGCAGATGTGTGGGATTGAATCATGGAATTATGGAATGGTTTAGGTTGGAAAAGACATCTGAGATCAAGTCCAAGCGTTTCCCAGCAGTGCCAAGGCCACCACTGACAATGTCCCCAAATTCCACATCCACAGGGATCTAAAATTCCTCCAGGGATGGGGATTCCCAATTCCAGACCATCCTTTATGGAAGGAGTTTTCCCAAACCTCTCATGGAACAGTTTGAGGCTGTTTCCTCACACCCCATTCCTTGTTCCCTGGGAGATCCTGATCCCTCCTGGCTTCACCCTCCTGCCAGGAAATTTAGGGAGCCAGAAAATCCCTCCTGAATCTCCTTTTCTCCAGGCTGAGCTCTCCCAGCTCCCTCAGCTGCTCCTGGTGCTCCAGACCTTTTCCCAGCTCCATTCCCAACTATGGACATGCTCCAGATCCTCCAGGATTTGAGGAGGTTCAGCAGTGCCCAGCACAGGAAAATCCCTTCCCTGATTCTGCTGGAATTTTCCAAGTTGTGGGAGGTCTCCCTGAACTGCCAAAAAATCCCAAATATTCCCAGCTTCTCCAGGCTGCTCCAGAGTGGTTTTCCCAGCACAACCTGACAGTTTTCCAGGCAAAGCAGGAGGGCAAGGCAAGGATGAAAACCTGCTGGGAAGCACTGAAGGGATCTGGGAAATAAAAGCAAGAATCAACATAACAATTAGGAGAATTTGGAATTAAATCCAGGAAAATGCAGCTTCCTTTGCTCTTGGTGACCACAGGGATTCACAGGATCCAGCTCTGGATCACCCAACACCAGGAGGAGATGGAATTGCTCAAATAAATCCAGGGAAATCCCCTCTGCTCTGGAGCCAGGCTGGGAGAGCTAGGAATGTCCAGCCTGGAGAAGGGAAGGATCCAGGGAGATTTCAGAGCCCCTTCCAGTGCCTAAAGGGGCTCCAGGAGAGCTGGAGAGGGACTTGGGACAAGGGATGGAGGGACAGGGCACAGGGAATCGCTTTAAATTCCCAGAGGGCAGGGATGGATGGGATATTGGGAAAAAATCCTTCCCTGTGAGGGTGGTGAGACCCTGGAACAGAATTCCCAGAGAAGCTGTGGCTGCCCCATCCCTGAAGTATCCAAGGCCAGGTTGGAGCAGCCTGGGATAGTGGGAGGTGTCCCTGTTCACAGCAGGGGTGTGGAATTCCATGATTTTTAAGGTCTTCCAACCCAAACCATTCCACGATTCCATAAATCCTCCAGCACACAACAACTCCTCACTGGAATTTCTCCCACAGCCACAACTTGACACAAAATCCATGAACACAAAAGCCAAACCAACAACTTACCCCACATTCCCTTTCCTCTTGATGATTTTTGTCCTACTCTTCACTTTGTAACTGGACAGTGCAGCCTCTCCAAAGGATTTCATCCCACTGGGAATGGATGCTGTGCTCAGAGCAGGTGGGACAGAGGTGGCTCGAGGGATATTTGGGGCTGGAGGCTTCTTCTGGTCCTCAGATCTCCACTGGAATGCTGACTTGGAAGTGGAAGGCAGAGCCTGCAAGCTGGATGCTTTCCACTTGTATTTACTGGGAGAAACCCCCAGCTTGGATTGCAATCCCAGTTTCTTTCCCTTCGCTCCCAAATCCACTTTGAGGGAGATTTTGGCACTTTTGTCCGTTCCAGCAACGCCTTTCTTGGAATTTTCAGCTCGAGGGCTCGCCCACCTCTTCACAACCCGAGAGCTTTTCCCAGGATTTGCCACCCAGGTGTAGTTGTTCTTCCTGAATTTCTGAGATTTGCTGGAGATGGGTGCTGAGGCAGCTTTTTGGAGAGCAGGAGCTTTGGGAATTACAGGAAATCTGCTCTTCAAGGAAGTCACCCCAGCCTGAGCAGGCTGAGAGAGCAGCTCAGCATTCCCAAAGATTTTGGGATGTAGGGAAGAATCCTGGACTTCCCCACCACTTGGCTGTCCTGGAGAGGGTGGCTCTGCCTTGATCCTTGCCAGGTGCTGGGCTGGCTCCTGACCTGGCAATTCCAAAGGGATCTGTGGCTCTGTCTTCAGCGCCACTGCGCTTTCACTGCTGCTTCCAGAGGTGGAAAAGGAGCTCCCAGCTCCACTTCCAGGCAGGCACACAGTCCTTGAGGTGGAACTGAAGGAAATGGACAGGGAAGGTCTTTTCTCCTCCTTCTGGAGAAGACATTTCTGGTTATTCCCATCCCCCAAAGGAGCTGCTGTCGCTTCCCGCTGGGAAAATTCCCTGTAAGGACCTGAATTTTCCTGGCCAGCCCTTTGAGGCACCTGGATATCCACAACAATATTCCCATCTGTGGTGAAGTCCACGTGTCTCTCCAGGGACAATTCCTGTGCCTCAGGAGCTTGGCTGTCCCCACGGCTCCCAAAACCCTGGGAAACGCTGGAAGAGCCCCCAAGGTCATTCCCTGATCCCAACACCCGGTTGTCCAGGGAGTATTTTTTCCTCCAGGTGTGAATCTGGCGTGGGTGGAAGTTCCTGGGAGCCTGCTGGGGGTACCTGGTGGAAAATGCTCCTCTCCTGGTGTATCCAGGCTGGTGGGGGTTGCTCCACCTCGGAGGAGGCGCCAGCGCCGGGCGCGGGGCGTTTCCGTGGATGTTCCTGTGGCTGTTTATGAGACCTGTGGGAGGGAGGACAAAGGGTTAATCCCCTGATCCCAGGGGAATTTTAGAGCAGCACAGAGCTCCTTTTCCTTGTGTGCTGGAATTTTGTCATCACTGGGGTTTTGGGTGAGCCGGGGTGGAAGGAAAAGTCATGGAATCACCCAGGAATGGTTTGGGTTGGAAGGGACCTTCAAGAATGTCTGGTTCCACTCCCCTGCCATATCCCAGATTCCACAGGTTGCTCCAAGCCCCATCCAGCTTGGTTTTGGACACTCCCAGGGATCCAAAAGCAGCCACAGCTCCTCTGTGAAGCTCTTCTCCTCCATTCCATTCCTTCATCACCCTCAAAAGGAAGAATTCCTTCCCAATTCCCATCTATCCCTTGCAGTGGGAAGCCATTCCCTATGTCCTGGCAGATCCTGATCCCACCTGACTCCACTCTCCTGTCAGCGAATTTTAGGGACCCACAAGGTTCCCCCTGAGCCTCCTTTTCTCCAGGATGAGCCCTCAGCTCTCTCAGCTGCTCCTGGTGCTCCAGACCCTTCCCAAATTCCCCTCCTTGCTTCCCTTCAAAGCAGCAAGGACACTCCAAGGCTTTGCTGTTGTGTCCCTCTGGAAGCCACCACCTCTCCCTGGTGCTCTGTTAAATCAGGAATTTCTGCCCTTGTCCAGCCTCAGTGTTTAAAAAACCTTTCCCATGAGTGATTCCCAAAGGAATTTGGAGCCTGGTATTTCAGGCAGAGTTTTTCCTTCACTGGGGTCATGGAGCTGCTGAGAGAGCCAGGTCAGCACATTCCTCATGGAAAAGCAAGGACTGTTTTCCTCCCTCTCCTCATTCCTCCACGTAGGAGCTCCTGGAAAGGCAAATCCCAAGTCCTGAGCAGAGGTTGTGGCCTCCCTAACGAGGAAAACTTACTTTGAAGGATAAAAATTCAAAAAAATAGAGGGATTTTGTGCTAAAATAAGTTCTGGTGCTTTCCAGAGATTGGGAAAGGCACATGGACACACATCCCAGCTCTGTGCTCCCAATCCAGGGCTGTGGGACGGGGAAAAGCCCCTTCCCAAAGCCCGGAGAGTCCCAGGTGCTGCTGTGGGAATTCCCTGGAGTGGGGAACCCCAAAATCCCTCAGTGCTCCATGGGCTCTGCTCCCTCCCTGTCTTGGCCCACTTGGCTTTCCTGGGTGTTTTCCCTTCCCACCTTTTCCCAGCACTCTCTGGATCACTTCCCAGTTCTCCCAGAACTCCTGAGTCCTCTCTTCCCCCCTTTCCTTCCTTCTCCCAGCACTCTGGGGTTTTCCCCATCCCCATCCCACTCACACTTCCCCCCAGTGCCCCCTTAAAATCCAACATCTCTTCCAAAGCTCATCCCTCCCCTACCAATTCCCTTGTCACAATCTGTCCCTGTCCCACCACAGATTCCCAAAATTCCCTTAAAACATCCCTCAAGATGCTCAGATTTCCCCTATCCCTCCTCCGGGTTTTCTCACCCTTCTCCCAGCTCCCCTCGTGGCAGCCACTCCCTGTTTTCTGACTTCGGCCTCTTTTCCTCATCCCTCCCTCCCTTTTTCCCCCATTCCCCTCGGTGTCTCCTCGTTTCCTGATGTCCCTGCAGATCCCATCACACCCTGGAGCACTCGGATCCCCCGGCACAGCCTCTCCCATTCCTGGATCCCCCCTATTCCCACCATTCCCGCACCCTGGAGCACTTGGATTTCCCGGCACAGCCTCTCCCATTCCTGGATCCTCCCCTATTCCCACATCCTGGAGCACTCGGATCTCCCAGAACAGCCTCTCCCATTCCCCGATGCCCCCGATCCCCTCGATCCCCGCCATTCCCGCACCCTGGAGCGCTCGGATCTCCCGGCACAGCCTCTCCCATTCCTGGATCCCCCAAATTCCCGCACCCTGGAGCACTCGGATCTCCCCGCACAGCCGCTCCCATTCCCGGATCCCTCCTGATTCCCGCCATTCCCGCACCCTGGAGCGCTCGGATCTCCCGGCACAGCCNCTCCCGTTCCCGGATCCCTCCCGATCCCCGCCATTCCCGCACCCTGGAGCGCTCGGATCTCCCGGCACAGCCGCTCCCGTTCCCGGATCCCTCCCGATCCCCGCCATTCCCGCACCCTGGAGCGCTCGGATCTCCCGGCACAGCCGCTCCCGTTCCTCCATTCCTGCGGCGCTCCCGCACGGCCCAGCGCCGTCGTGACGTCATCAATCGGCGCCGCCCGTCGCCAACGGACCCACATGACCGCTCCCGGGAGGTCACGTGACGCCCGCGACCGTTGCCGGGCAACGGGGACGGGACAGCGCGGCCTAAATTCAGGCCTGGGATCGGGCCTAACCAAGCCCGGCCTGGCTGTGCCCGGTCTCTGTCCCCATTTCTCCTGTCCCCATCCCAGTCTGGTCCAGCTGTCCCCATTTTTCCCATCCCCATCCCACCATGGTCCAGCTGTCCCCATTTCTCCTGTCCCCATCCTAGTCTGGTCCAGCTGTCCCCATTTCTCCTGTCCCCATTTTTCCTGTCCCCACTTCTCTTGTCCCCATCCCAGCCTGGTCCAGCTGTCCCCACTTCTGTCCCCATCCCAGCCTGGTCCAGCTGTCCCCACTTCTCTTGTCCCCACCCCAGCCTGGTCCAGTAGCCCCCATTTCTTCTGTCCCCATTTCTCCTGTCCCCATTTTTCCTGTCCCCATTTCTGCTGTCCCCATCCCATCCTGGTCCAATTGTCCCCATTTCTTCTGTCCCCACTTCTCCTGTCCCCAT
>VXBR01002285.1:21276-45336 GCA_013400215.1 Cisticola juncidis
TTATGGGGTGTTTGGGTGTGCTGCTGTAGTGGGGGGACTGATTGTGGGGTGCCTGGATCTGTTGGGGTGCCTGGGTTTGTGGGATGTCCTATACAGGTGGGATAATTGGTTGTGGGGTGCCTGGATATGTTGGGGTGCCTGGATGTGTTGGGGTGCCTGGGTTTTGTGGGATGTCCTACGGTAGTGGGATAATTGTGGGGTGCCTGGATCTTTTGGGGTGCCTGGATCTGTTGGAGTGCCTGGATTTTGTGGGATGTCCTATACAGGTGGGGTAATTGTTTGTGGGGTGCCTGGATCTTTTGGGATGTCCTACAATGGTGGGGTAACTGTTTGTGGGATTCCTGGTTGTGTTGGGATGTCCTACCATGAGGAGACTTCTTGTGGGGTTTGTGGCCACATCAGGATGCTCCACTGTGGTTCCTGGCTGTGGTGGGATGTCCTTCCATGCTGGGGTAACTGGTTATGGGGTCCTTGGGCTTTGTAGGGTGTCCTGCAGTTGTGGGGTGACCGTTTGTGGGGTGCCTGGATATGGTGGAGTGTCCTACCATGGTGGGGTGGAATCCTTGTGGAATTCCTGGCCACAGGGGGATGTCCTGCCATGGTTCCTCCCTATGGAATGTCCTACCATGGTGGGATGTTGTCCTCTATGGAATGTCTTTCCACAGTGGGATGTTCCCCCTATGGAATGTCCTACCATGATGGGATGTTCCCCCATGGAATGTCCTTCCACAGTGGAATGTCCCCCCCATGGAATGTCCTAGCACGGTGGGATGTTCCCCCCTATGGAATGTCCTTCCATGGTGGGATGTTCTCCTCTATGGAATGTCCTTCCATGGATATTCTTCCCTATGGAATGTCCTTCCACGGTGGGATGTTCCCCCCATGGAATGTCCTTCCATGGTGGGATGTTCTCCCATGGAATGTCCTTCCACAGTGGGATGTTCTCCTCTATGGGATGTCCTTCCACGGTGGGATGTTCTCCCTATGGAATGTCCTACCACAGTTGGGATGCCATGGAGCTCCACCATCACCTCATCCCACATCCCTGTGCAGGGAAGGAGCTCAATTTTGGGATATCACCTCACCTGGGTGATGGCAAAACCCACCCCAGAGGTTTGGGAGGTTTCTTTTTCCTGGGGAGGCTCCTCCAAAATCACCAATGACCTCCCCCAAAAAAATCACCACCATCAAAATCCCCTGGAATTACAGCTTTGAGCAGATTTGTGGCAGCAGGAGGTGATGGGAGGAAGGGCTCCCAGTTTTGGAGAGGTATTTTAGGTCCTGGTGGAGAAGAACTTGTTATCCAGTCATGGAAATAATGAATTTCCAGCTCCTTGTTTTTTCTGGAAGTGGACGCTGTGCCTCAGTTTCCCCTCTGGAACTTTAGGATCTGTCTTTTCCCATAAAACAACCCATGGGAATNACCTCACCTGGGTGATGGCAAAACCCACCCCAGAGGTTTGGGAGGTTTCTTTTTCCTGGGGAGGCTCCTCCAAAATCACCAATGACCTCCCCCAAAAAAATCACCACCATCAAAATCCCCTGGAATTCCAGCTTTGAGCAGATTTGTGGCAGCAGGAGGTGATGGGAGGAAGGGCTCCCAGTTTTGGAGAGGTATTTTAGGTCCTCATAGAGAAGGATTTGGTATCCAGCCATGGAAATAATGAATTTCCAGCTCCTTGTTTTTTTCTGGAAGTGGACGCTGTGCCTCAGTTTCCCCTCTGGAACTTTAGGATCTGTCTTTTCCCATAAAACAACCCATGGGAATGGAGGGCATCCTCCAAGGTGAGATGAAAAAAAGGAGGAAAATCCTTCTGAGAATGTGGGACCCTTCCATCCCATCCCACCATTCACTTTTCCTCGGCTGGAGCAGGAGAAATCCCCATCCTGGTGCTGATCCATCCCTCTCTTCCCACTCCCTGTGATTTTATGGAAATATTGGGATCTCCCAGACCTCACGCCTGCCAGGACCATTTTCAATCCCTTCCTTCAAGCCAATATCCTGCTTGGAGAGGGATTAGTGGGAAGTGTTGATGTCTCTGTTAGGGGCTGTCAGGGCCAGGACACAGATCCTGGCTCTCCCCTGGACCCCCAGGATGATTACACGGTTTGTTAAGCAGCCTCTGGACACGTGTCTGTGTGTCCATGCCTGGGATCCTGTCCATGCCTGGAATTCCTGGAGTGAGGCCTCCAAAATTAACCTCATCCTGGAGGGCTTCCAGCTCGTTGCCCTCAGCACACCCCAGTTCCCATCTAGTGGAAAACAGCCCCAAAAAAAGAATTTTTAGAAAAAATTAAAGGAAAGGGGGGTGAAGGCAGCATGAAAAATCCAAGAGGATTTTGGAGAGATGGTTTGACAGCACCTCCAGCCTTGTTAATGGCAAATAATTAGAATTAAGACTTTATTGGGAGGAGAAAATACAGTTGGGATTTATCACTGTTGAATAAGGAGGAAATTATTCCAGGTTTTTAACCACACCACAGGATCCCTGCAGGATAAAATCTCCCAAATTCCCCTGTCCAGGAGGGTCTGAGCTGCCACATCCTGCAAGAAGGGATGCCTGAGGTGCCCAGGCCAGCAGGAATTCCCAGCACATTCCCTCCAACCCCTTTGCTTCCCTCTTAATGCCTGAAAAAAAAATCCCAGGCTCTCAGCATCCCTTAAAACCCCACTGGGCAAAACCTGCTCCTCCATCCTCTCCCCACCATTCCAAATCCCTTTTTTTTTTTTTTTTTGCACCACGCTGCTCGCTTTGCATTAGAAAAGAAAAGGGATTTTCGCAGCTGGAACCGACTTCCAGATCGTTTTAATCGCCCGGGACAATGGAGACAATGCTGGGAGGAGTTTGGAGTCAGAGTTCTGACGGGATCCAGGCAAATCCGCTGCAGATGCGGTTTCCAGGAAGCCGCGGCTCGGGTGTATTGTGCAGCCCCGCGCCGCTCCCTTTTCCCCTGTTTTTCATGGGAATGGGATGTTTGCCCTGGGGAGAAGGATTTTGGGGGTGTTGGTGGATGGAAAATTGCTGCTGGCAGCCCAGAAATTCCCCGTGTCCTGGATAGCGTGGGCAGCGGGAAAATGGGAATTCTGCCCCTCTGCTCTGCTCAGGTGAGATCTCACCTGTGGAGCTTCCTCCAGCTCTGGGGTCCAACAGCAGGAGGATGTGGAGCTGCTGGAATGATCCAGAGGAGGCCACAAAGATGCTCCAAGGGCTGGAGCCCCTCTGCTCTGGAGCCAGGCTGGGAGAGCTGGGAATGTCCAGCCTGGAGAAGGGAAGGATCCAGGGAGATCTCAGAGCCTCTTCCAGTGCTGAAAGGGGCTCCAGGAGAGCTGGAGAGGGACTTGGGACAAGGGATGGAGGGACAGGACACAGGGAATGGCTTTAAACTGCCAAAGGGCAGGGATAGGTGGGATATTGGGAAGGAATTCCTCCTTGAGAGAGTGGTGAGGCCCTGGAATTGAATTCCCAGAGAACCTGTTGCTTTCCCTGGATCCCTGGAAGTGTCCAAGGCCAGCTTGGACAGGGCTTGGAGCAACCTGAGATAGTGGAAGGTGTCCCTGCCCACGGTGGGGGTTGGAATGAGATGAGCTTTAAGGTCTCTTCCAACACAAACCATCCTGGAATTAGGAACAGCTCTCAGAGTTCAGGTGCAGGGCTGGATCCTGGAGGAGTTAAATCCAGGGAATGGCAGAATTTCGAGTTGTTAGCAAAGCCCTGATAGCCACTGGCTTCTCACCACTCCCTGGCACCCAGTGAACGGGCAGGTTTGGGGTCAAGTGGAAACTTTTTAACCTATAAACCCATTTTTATCCCCAAAACCTGCCTGTTTTTACGAAAGAGGTTTTGCTCCGTGCCACAGGAGCCATGCAGAGACAACAGAGTTTCATTCCTTGAGATCTTGTCCCAAACCCAGGCTCCTGCCAGGGTGCAGAGCTCCTGTGTGTCCCTTGTGCTAAAATCCCACCCTGATCCATGAAATTTGGCTTGAGCTCATCCAGCAAAATGCTGGATAAAGCCTCCACTGTTTTCTGCAGCTTTTCCGCCAAGAAAAACCATTCTTCCCCTCTTTTCTTGCTTAACCAGCCCAATTCCTCCCCCATCCCTTATTCCTCCCTGCATTCAGCTTTTCTTTCCCCTTTGGATTCTGGTGAGGGTTTCCACCAAGGCACGTCTGCAGCCTTCCCCAGCACCACATCGGAAACGCGGCCAGGCTGGAAATTCTCCGGGAAATGATCCATTTCCTCGGCAGGACAATACCCCTGGCAAGGTGGCCCGGCCACCCTGGCTCACACAAAGCCCTTTCCTGTGTCAGTGCCTCATTCCCAGAGGATAAACCTGCCTGGGGGGTGGTGGTTTTGGGATCGTGAGCGATTTTGTGTGTTGTTGTTAATATTCCAGTGTTATTCTTGCTCCCAGTGGGATGTGTCCACTGGGAAAACTGGAAATCTCCCTCGGTGGAGTAGCAGTGAGGAAGAGCGTGGTCCGGAAACCCGGCCCTGCTGCTGCTGTGGAGCTTTATTTAGCGGGATAATGAGGGAGCAGAGCAGCAGGAAAGCAACGCCCTGCGGTCCCAGCAATTCCCAAAATTGCCACTTTAGGGAAGAGTTCTCCAAGGAAAACACGAGCTCAGCCTATCCCAGCACAGGGTCTGGCGTGGGGAGGATGGAATTGCTGGAAATTTGATGGTTGGGATGGGGTGGGATGAGCCTGGAGGATGCTTGGAAGCCACAAAGCTGGGAAAGGAGTGGGCAGTGCCATTGGGATGCCACGTCCTGGGGACACGAATTCCTGGAGGACACACAGGGATGGGGCCACCAGGCACATGGAGACAGGGCTGCAGGGACACCCTGTCCCTGGGATCCCTGGATGTCACTTTTCCATGGCATCCATGGTGTTGTCACTCAGCAGCAGCAGCAGCACTGCAGGGACCCCATCCTGGGCACATCCTGGGACACGGATCCCTGTAGGACACGTGGCTGTGTCACCCTGGCCCTCTCACACAGCTGGAGCAGCACTGCAGGGACATCCTGGGACACAGATCCCTGGATGTCACTTTTCCATGGCATCCATGGTGTTGTCACTCAGCAGCAGCAGCAGCACTGCAGGGACCCCATCCTGGGCACATCCTGGGACACGGATCCCTGGATGTGACTTTTCCATGGCATCTGTGGTGGTGTCTCTCAGCAGCAGGAGCACTGCAGGGATGTCATCCTGGGGACATCCTGGGACACGGATCCCTGGATGTCACTTTTCCATGGCATCTGTGGTGGTGTCACTCAGCAGCTCTGCAAGGACACCCCATCCTGGGGACATCCTGGGACACGGATCCCTGGATGTCACTTTTCCATGGCATCCATGGTGCTGTCACTCAGCTGCAGGATCACTGCAGGGACCTCATCCTGGGGACATCCTGGGACACAGATCCCTGTAGGACACGTGGCTGTGTCACCCTGGCCCTCTCACACAGCTGGAGCAGCACTGCAGGGACATCCTGGGACACAGATCCCTGGATGTCACTTTTCCATGGCATCCATGGTGTTGTCACTCAGCAGCAGCAGCAGCACTGCAGGGACCCCATCCTGGGCACATCCTGGGACACAGATCCCTGGATGTCACTTTTCCATGGCATCTGTGGTGCTGTCACTGCAGGGAGCACTGCAGGGATCTCATCCTGGGGACATCCTGGGACACAGATCCCTGTAGGACACGTGGCTGTGTCACCCTGGCCCTCTCACAGAGCTGGAGCAGCACTGCAGGGACCCCATCCTGGGGACGTCCTGGGACAAGGATCCCTGGATGTCACTTTTCCATGGCATCTGTGGTGGTGTCACTCAGCAGCACTGCAGGGACCCCATCCTGGGGACATCCTGGGACAAGGATCCCTGGATGTCACTTTTCCATGGCATCCGTGGTGGTGTCACCCAGCAGCTCTGCAGGAATCCCATCTTGGGGACGTCCTGGGACACAGATCCCTGGATGTCACTTTTCCATGGCATCCATGGTGCTGTCACTGCAGGGAGCACTGCAGGGACCTCATCCTGGGGACATCCTGGGACACAGATCCCTGGATGTCACTTTTCCATGGCATCCATGGTGTTGTCACTCAGCTGCAGGAGCACTGCAGGGACCTCATCCTGGGGACATCCTGGGACACAGATCCCTGGATGTCACTTTTCCATGGTATCTGTGGTGGTGTCACTCAGCAGCTCTGCAGGGAGCCCATCCTGGGGACATCCTGGGACACAGATCCCTGGACAAGGCCATGGTGCCATCCCGCTCCAATGGGCAATCCATCCTGGGGACAGGATTCCCTGGAGAACAGGTGGCCATGGCATCCATGGTGGTGTCACTCAGCAGCTCTGCAAGGACACCCCGTCCTGGGGACATCCTGTGACACACAGGACACAAGGCCATGGCACCCTGGTGCCATCCCACTCCACTGGACAGTGCCACAGGGATATCCCATCCTGGGGACACACATGCCATAGCCATGGTGCCATCACTGGGGACACTGGGGACGTGTGTCCCTCAAAGACTCGTGGTCACAGCACCCATAATTCCATCCTGGGAAAAAAGCTCTCCAGAGGACACACTTTCTCCTGGAATTCCCACTTCCCTGAGGCCATGGTGGCAGGGGACAGTTCCATGTTCCTCTCTCCCCACAGTCGACATCCGGGAGATCAAGGAGATCCGCCTGGGGAAGAATTCCCGGGATTTCGAGCGTTATCCCGAGGATGCCCGCAAGCTGGACTTCACCATGTGCTTCATCATCCTCTACGGGATGGACTTCAGGCTGAGGACACTCAGCGTGGCCGGTGTGTTGGTCCCTCCCCATTCCCTGTGTCCATCCTTGGGGTCCCACCCTCTTCCCAACATTCCATCATTCCCATCCCAAGCTCATCTCCCTCCTCTTCCTCCCACAGCGTTCTGCGAGGAGGACATCAACCTGTGGATCACGGGGCTTAACTGGCTGGTGGCTGACACCCAGAGAGCCCAGACCCCACTGCAGATTGAGAGGTGAGGAAGGACCAGCAGATCCCAATTCCTGATCCCAGTTTTGGGAAGAAAAATTCCCCTGGGTTTTATCCTCTTTGGGACTGAGCACTGTCTGTCCATCCCTTCCTTATTCCTTCCCAGGTGGCTTCGGAAGCAATTCGATGGGATGGACCGGGCAAGGGAAGGCAGGTGAGGTTCAGCTGGACAGGATCAAATTTCCCCTGTTTAGTCCCAAATGTGGAGGTTGAGCCAGGCTGGGGGTGAGGTTTGTGGGACAAGGGAGCACCAGGGTTTTTTTGGGATGCTTGAAGGCACCAAAAATCAGAGATTTGGGTGCAGGTCACATCTTTGTGACTGTGAGGACCACTGGGACCCACCTCCAGTGCCACATTTTCACCAGTGCCAGAGGGGCCAGGCTATTAATGCAGCCCATAATAATCTTCCCAAGACATGAAAACCCCAAACCCAAGGGAATTTGGACTTAAATCATTATGGGAATGGGCATTGCTTCCAAGTAGGATGATGGCTCACAGCACCTAAGTGGTTCTTGAAAGTGCTTCCTCTCCTTGTCCCTCTGCTCACACTCGTGACAGACACCACATAATTAATCTCAGAAACATGAAATTATGGAATGGTTTGGGTTGGAAAGGACATTAAAAATCATCTCCTTTCACCTTCCACTAGACAAGGTTGCTCCAAGCCCCACCCAGCCTGGCCTTAGACACCTCCCCAGATGAGACATCCACAATTTCCCTGAGTTCTGTGCCACTGCAGGGATCCACGGGCCAGGAGGGTGGGATCCCGTGCCAGGCACCAGGATTTGGGGTGGGACCCTCAGTGTTGGGAGCTGAGACTCTTCCAGGGCTCTGGCAGTGCCTTGACTCTGCTTTTCCCTCTGGCAGCATCACAGTGAAGGACCTGAAGGCGATGCTGCCCCAGGTCAACTACCGCGTTCCCAACATGAGATTCCTGCGGGATAAACTCGTGGTAAGGACCCCCTGGACTCCCCAGATATGAGGGAGATGCTCTTCAACCCACCCCACGTGGGCTGGGGACACTGTGGTGTCCCTGGTTCCAATCAGGTGGCCCCACTCTCATCCAGCCGCGTCTCCCACAGGAAGTGGAAGCCAGGAATGAGATGACTTTCTCCCATTTCATCCAGTTCTACAAAAATTTGATGTTTGACGCCCAGAAGTCGGTAAGATCCATGGTTTGGCCTCCCAAATGTCCCCATCCTGGTGGGATGTGTCCCCCTCCAGCTAAGCCTGGACCCCTTTTCTGCCTTCCAGGTCATTGAGCAGCTGGAGCTCTCCTTCCCCTTGCGGTGAGTTCCAAGCTCTCATCCCAATGAATTGGATCCATAGAGTGGGAATTACAACCAGGCTGTGGGGTGGAGCAGGGAATGGGAATGGGGATGGGAGAAGGGATGGGAATATGGGTGCAGAAGGGATGGGAGCAATGAGGGGAGCTGGGGAGGAAACAAGGATGGGAGCAGGGATGGCAATATGGGTGCAGAAGGGATGGGAGCAATGAGGGGAGCTGGGATGGAAGCAAGAATAGGAGCAGGGATGGGAATATGGGTGCAGAAGGGATGGGAGCAATGAGGGGAGCTGGGATGGAAGCAAGGACAGGAGCAGGGGTGGGAGAAGGGATGAGCAGGAAGATGGAATGGCTGTCAGGGATGTAGGGACATGTCACCCTGCCCTCTTCCCTGTATCCTCCTGCTGCACATTCCAGCTGGTGCCAGCCTGTCCCAGCCACAGAGTGGAGGGACTGGTGGGAATGGTGGGCATGGGGAGTGCAGATGAGCACTGATGGCCTCAACTCTGCCATGGGATTTATCCCAGTTCCTTCTCCTGCCCCTCACTGGTGGCCTCTCTTTGTCCCAGGAACGTGGACCGCCCTGAGCTGTGCCAAGTGTCCCTCTATGACTTCCAGAAGTTCCTGCTGCATGATCAGAAGGTGGGGTTTCCCTGAGACCTAAGGAACTCCCATGGGATGCTCCATCCCAGCTGCCCCCCCTAACAAGAGCCATGTTTGTATCCCAGGAATCCTGGGCCAGTGACGTGGGCATGGTGCGGGACTACATGTGCTCCTACCTCAGGGAGAGCTCCAACGAAGCCTCAGATCCCTCCTTCCAGCTGGATGAGGTGGGTGGCCCCACTCAGTGTCCCCACAGGGATCTCCCTGGCACCATCAGGCTCTGACCTCTCTGCTTTTTCCCCACCAGTTCCTCACATACCTCTTCTCCAAGGAAAACATGGTGATGGATGCCAAGTACGAGCGCGTGGTGCCCGAGGAGATGAACCACCCCTTGTCCCAGTACTGGATCTCCTCATCCCACAACACGTAAGGAATTTTCCTCTCATGGACATTCCTCGGGGACATCCATGAGCTTTCCCACCATCCTTGTCTCTCCTCTGCAGGTACCTGACAGGGGATCAGTTCTCCAGTGAGTCCTCCCTGGAAGCCTACGCCCGGTGCCTGCGGATGGGCTGCCGCTGCATCGAGTGTGAGTCCCACCAGCCCTTCATGGGGATGCTGGAAGCCCTCATGTCCCATCAAACACACCATTCCCTGTCCCCATCCCATGGCACTGGGGCAGAGGGTCTTTCCCTGTCATTTGGGTGCTCAAAAAAGTGGTTGCCAGCACGTAGTTGGTGGGAACATGAATTAACCAAGGTGTTTTCCTTCTCAGTGGATTGCTGGGATGGCCCGGACGATCTCCCCATCATCTACCACGGCCACACTCTCACCTCCAAGATCAAATTCCTGGATGTGCTGCACACCATCAAGGAGCACGCCTTTGTCACCTCTGAGTAAGCCCCAGCTCCCCTAAAGATCTCTGAATTTTGGGAACCTCTCCCTCACCTTCATCTGAGGCCACCATTTCCGTCTGCTTGCTCCAGGTTCCCCATCATCCTCTCCATTGAAGACCACTGCAGCATTGTCCAGCAGAGGAACATGGCCTCCCACTTCAAGAAGGTTTTTGGGGACATGCTCCTCACCAAGCCAGTGGACATCAACGCTGATGAGTTGCCCTCACCCACCCAGCTCAAGAAGAAAATCCTGATTAAGGTGTGGAGCAGGCAAGACCCCAAAACCCCTCTTTGCAGGAGGGACACAAATTGTGTTGGGTTCTATACCAAGAGATGGTCAAGGGGAACAAGGGGTGGTGGGAAGGATCTGTGGGAGGTTGATCCTGAGGGATGGGAGCTTGGTGTGACAGGCCCACCATGGCCACCACTGAGCTGCCCTCCCTGGGTGTCCCCCAGCACAAGAAACTGGTGGAAGGGAACCTGTACGAGGAGGTCTCCACTGCCAGTTACTCAGAGAACGACATCAGCAACTCTATCAAGAATGGAATTCTCTACCTTGAAGATCCCATTGACCACGTAAGGAAAGCCCCCAGGGGCTGAGTGGGATCTGTGAGACCTTGAGGTTTGGGATGGGCTCTCCTCAACCACTGCGATGCTGTGAGGGGGAAGAAAGGGATTAAAAATCTCATCCATGTCATCCTCTTCCTCACCTCACTGCTCTTCCTCCTTCCCAGACCTGGAGCCCTCATTATTTTGTCCTGACGAGTAACAAGATTTACTACTCGGAGGAGACATCCCGCTACCAATTCAATGAGGATGAGGAGGAGGTGGAGCAGAAGGAGGTGCGTGAGGGGGACAGAGCAAGGTGACAACCCCGTGAGGAGGGTGACAGGGTGGCAGCACCCATTTTGGGGATGACCTTGCAGGAATTCAACAACAACGAGCTGCACTTCTCGGAGAAGTGGTTCCACGGCAAGCTGGGGGGCGGCCGTGACGGGCGGCAGATTGCGGAGAAGCTGCTGCACGAGTACTGCACCGAGACGGGCGGCAAGGACGGCACCTTCCTGGTCAGGGAGAGCGAGACCTTCGTGGGGGACTACACCCTCTCCTTCTGGTAGGAGCTCCAGCAGGGAGGCAGGATCCCAGCCAGCCTCCAGTCATCACCTGGTTTGGTGGCCAGAATGGTTTTTGGGGGAGGAATGTCACATTTTGTGAGCTCAGCTTGACTTGGCTTTCTGTCACCTCTGTGGCAGGAGGTCCAGCCGGGTGCAGCACTGCAGGATCCACTCGAGGCAGGAGGCTGGGGCCACCAAGTTCTACCTGACGGACAACCTGGTCTTTGACAGCCTCTACAGCCTCATCTGCCACTACCGGGAGGTGCCTCTGCGCTGCAATGAGTTCGAAATGCGCCTCACCGACCCTGTCCCCCAACCCAACGCCCACGAGAGCAAAGAGTGAGCGTCCTCCCATCCCCACCCATGGGTCCACCAGCCTTCTCCAGCCCCAGCAGGGCGTGGAGGTGCTGATGGCAGCCCCTGTCTCCATGTTCTCCCTGGGTAGGTGGTACCACGCCAGCCTGACACGTCTGCAGGCTGAGCACATGCTGATGCGGGTCCCGCGGGATGGAGCGTTCCTGGTGCGGAAGCGCAGTGAACCCAACTCCTACGCCATCTCCTTCAGGTGAGCGTGGCCACCACGAGGCCAGCTGGGCTTGGCCAAGCTCAGGACTGGCTGTTGTGACCCTGATTTAGGTGGCAAAGGTTTGCTATGGGTCACCCAGTGGGACATGTGATGGTGTCTTGAAGGGGAAACCCCCTCCATGATGTCCTTGGCGTGGTCACCTTGGTGGCATCCCCAAACGTCACCTCCCATCCATTCCCATCATGGAGCCGGGATCTGGCCACCCTTTTCCCATCTCATTCCCATTTCTCCTGGCTCCAGGGCGGAGGGGAAGATCAAGCACTGCCGAATCCAGCAGGAGGGGAGGCTCTTCATGCTGGGCAGCTCGGCCGAGTTCGAGAGCCTCGTGGACCTCATCAGCTACTACGAGAAGCACCCGCTGTACCGCAAGATGAAGCTGCGCTACCCCATCAACGAGGAGACCCTGGAGAAGATGGGCACCACTGTGAGTTCTCCCAGCATGGTGGGAGTTCTGTGCTGTGGGCAACCAAGCCCTATCCTCAGCTCCACCATCATCCGGAATTTTGGTTGGAGTTTAACCAAAACCAGCCAAGCTCGTCCCACAGTCATCACCCAGCATTAAAACTCCACCATAATTCCCTTTTCCAACAAAGGGACTATTAGATCCCACTCAACCTCCTCTGATAACCCCTGCCCACATCCAGGGGACCTCCTCAGGAATTTCTCCTTGCAGGAACTGGACTATGGAGCCCTGTATGAGGTGCGGACTCCCCACTTCTACGTAGAGGCCAACAAGATGCCCATGGCCAGGGTAAGGGGCCAAGCTTGGTGTCCTGGGAAGTGGTGGGTGGTGGGATATGGCAATTCCAGTGCTGGAATTGGTGCTGGGGTTCCTGGGTGGTCCTTCACCAGATCCATCACACCTCCCACCACTGCTGACTTAGAAGTGGTGATGTTGTGTTCTGGTTTTTTGACCCTCAAGTGATGCTGGAGCTGGAGCCATCATCATCATCATCATGACTTGGGGACAGTCTGAGCTGCAGTGACAGCATTGTCACAGTGCTGTAGGTGACAGGATTGGAGACACCCTAGCCTGGAGCAGGGACCTGGCAGAAGTTTGTCCCAACAGCCAGGAAATCCCTTTGCTCTGGGGAATCCCTGAAAAGCAGATGTAGGGTCAGGTCCCAGGTGGTGCAGTCACCATCCTCAGTGGTTTTTGGGACTTGCTTGTTCTTGGAGTTGACCCAAGCTTCACCTTTGGAGGTTTTTGGGATAAGATGGGTCTTGGAGCTGACCCATTTTCCATCCTTGGGGGTTTTTGTGACTGGACATACCTTGGAGAAGCTGGATTGTAGCCCTAAGGTTCTTTTCCTGTGATCCTACAATCCCATGGTGCCTTAGTGGTCCCTTTGCAGCAAGGCAAGACCACACACAGGAAAACTTAACCCAGAGGGGTTTCTTTCCAGGGAATGTGGTAATACCAGAGGATTAACCCTTCAGTGCACCAGGAGAAACCATTGGGGGTCCCAAAAAAGGAACCTCATCTGAATGTGGTGATCCTGCAGGACCACAGGCACCTCCAGCCCTCCTGTCCCCTCTAACCCCTCCCACTGCAATTTGTAAGCTGGAGAGGGACTTTATGTCAGGAACTGCGGATAGGTCAATGGATGCAAAAGGGAGGAAATTCAAGTTAGATATTAGGAAGAAATTTTCTGCTGTGAGGATGGTGAGACACTGGAATAAAGAAGCTGTGAATGCTCCATCCCTGGAGGTGCCCAAGGCCAGGTTGGACAGAACTTGGAGCAGCCTGGTCTAGTGGAAGATGTCTCTGCCTGTGGTGGGATGGGTTGGAATCTGATGACCTTTGAGGTCTATTCCAACCCTTTAACATTCTGTGATGCCAAGATTTGGGTCAGCAGCCCCCACACTCCACCATGGGTCCTCGAGGGGCTGGGCTGAGTGGGGCAGCAGGCGCTGGGTGGTGACACACGTGTCCCTCTTCCTGGTGTCCCCAGTGCACGGTGAAGGCTCTGTATGACTACAAGGCACAACGGGAGGACGAGCTGTCATTCTGCAAGCAGGCCATCATCCACAACGTGGACAAGCAGGATGGTGGCTGGTGAGGTCACTTGGGTGTCACCATGGGCGGGAGATGGAGGGGACATCCGGGTATTCCCATGGTGGGATTTAACTCAGCCTCCTTCTCTGTCCCCTCATCCCTTCTCCAACCACCCCCCTGTACCACATGCAGCAGGGACACCCCTGTCCCCCCCTCCCCAAAATCTGTCCACTCTCCTTGATCCTCTCACCCCTTGCAGGTGGCGAGGGGACTACGGGGGAAAGAAGCAGCTCTGGTTTCCAGCCAACTACGTGGAGGAGATCGTGGGCACCCAGGCACAGGAGCAGGATGAGGCCGTGAGTGCCACCTCCCTGGGACCCTGGGAGCAGGGGGACTGGAGGCTCCCAGGAGCCTTGAGCATTTTCAGACCCTTATCCTGAGGCTGGGAGATGCTCATGTCCTGCTTGGATCCTTATCCAGAGGCTGTGGGATGCTCATAGTCCTGCTTGGATCCTTATCCAGAGGCTGTGGGATGCCCATGGTCCTGCTCCAGCTTGGATCCTTATCCAGAGGCTGGGGGATGCTCATGGTCCTGCTCCAGTCTAGACCCTTTTCCAGAGGCTGTGGGATGCTCATAGTCCTGCTCCAGCTTAGATCCTTATCCAGAGGCTGTGGGATGCTCATGGTCCTGCTTGGATCCTTATCCAGAGGCTGGGGGATGCTCATAGTCCTGCTCCAGCCCATATCTTTATCCAGAGGCTGTGGGATGCTCACTCCAGCTTGGATCCTTATCCAAAGGCTGGGAGATGCTCATGGTCTTGCTCCAGCTTGGATCCTTATCCAGAGGCTGGGGGATGCTCATGGTTCTGCTCCAGCACAGACCTTTATCCAGAGGCTGGGGAATGCTCATAGTCCTGCTCCAGCCCAGACTTTTATCCAGAGGCTGTGGGATGCTCATGGTCCTGCTTGATCCTTATCCAGAGGCTGGGGGATGCTCATGGTCCTGCTCCAGCTTGGATCCTTATCCAGAGGTTGGGGGATGCTCATGGTCCTGCTCCAGCTTGGATCCTTATCCAAAGGCTGGGGGATGCTCATGGTCCTGCTTGGATCCTTATCCAGAGGCTGTGGGATGCTCATGGTCCTGCTTCAGTGTGGATCCTTACCCAGAGGCTGGGGGATGCTCTTAGTCCTGCTCCAGCCTAGACCCTTACCCAGAGGCTGGGGAATGTTCCTGGCCCTACTCCAACTTGGACCTATTTCTGGGAGTTGGGAAATGCTCCTGGTCCTGTTCCAGCCCATATCTTTATCCAGAGGCTGTGGGATGCTCCCAGCCCCACTCCAGCTTGGACCTTTTTCTGGAAGCTGCAGGATATGCCAAGTGTAGTACAAGCCCAGATCCTTATCCAGAGGCTGAGGAATGCTCTTGGTCCTGCTCCAGCCCAGATTCTTACCCAGAGGCTGAGGAATGTTCTTGGCCCACTCCCACTTAGACAATTTATCAGAAGCTGGAGGATGCTCCCAGTCCTGCTCCAGCCCTGATCTCTGTCTGGAGGCTGAGTGATAACTCTGGCCACACTCCAGCTTGGATCCTTTCCTGGAAACTGGAGGATGCTCCCAGCCTTGCTCCAGCCTAGACCCTTATCCAGAATCTGGGTGATGCTCCTGGTCCCACGGAGTGAGGGGACTCCCTTGGTCCTGCTCCAACCCAGAGCTTTATCCAGAATCTGGGGCATGGTCCCAGCCCTGTACCTTATCCAGAGGCTGAGCTGATCCCTATCCTGATCCTGCTCCAACCCATCTCTTGGGGTGATGGTCCTGGGTGGTTTTTCCCTTCTTTTCCTCAGATTTGTCCAGCTTGGAGGGCTGGATGGTGGCTGCCTGTAATCCACAGGCCTCTCCCATATTTATCTCTTCCTTCCTCTCTTGCAGTCATCAGAAAACAGCCCCCTGGGGAACTTCCTGAAGGGCTTCATCGATGTCCCATCCTGCCACGTCGGTGAGTGTCTCTGCTTATGGATTTGGGAGGAATTTGGAGGAATTGGGATGTCCAGATGATTCAGGGGACATTTTCCCTTGATTCCAAGGGCGTGTTTCAGCATGGAAAGCTGAAGCCACTAATTGAAAAAAACGGAATCCTCAATGGGAGGAGAATTCTGATAGATGATGGGTGCCAGGAGGGGTTGGTGGGTGCCAGGAGGAGCGGGACCGCTGAGGTTTCGTTTGCTCCACAGAGCCATCCGTTGGGAATGTCTTCGAGTAAAGCCCCCCTCTGATGTCCTTATAGTTATCTCCAAAGACGGGAGGAGCTCCAAACCATTTGTCTTCACCATCCATTCCCAGCAGATGTCCCACGCAGCCCAGTCACTGGACGTGGCCGCAGACACCCAGGAGGAGCTCAGCGAGTGGGTGGCCAAGATCCGGGAGGCCACGCAGAACGCCGACGCCAGGGTGAGGGGATGCAGAGAATGGGGCTGGACACTCCCTTTCCCATGGAGATTGTTCCTAATATCTCCAGAGGAAGAGTCTGGGGGGAGACTCACAGCTCGTGTTTTTCCTGGTGCAGATGCAAGAGGGGAAGATCATGGAGCGGAGGAAGAAGATCGCCCTGGAGCTCTCGGAGCTGGTCGTGTACTGCCGGCCGGTGCCGTTCGATGAGGACAGTAAGTCCTGGAGAAGTGGGATAAAGGGATGAGCACAGGAAAAAACAGGTGGGAAGTGTCAGAGTCCAGGATATCCCTCTGGCAGCCCTGGAGGGTTTGGAGACTGTACAGGAGGGTTTGGAGACTGTACAGGGGGGTCTGGGACCTGTACAGGGGGGTCTGGGACCTGTACAGGGGGGTCAGCCAGACTCACACACAGCCCAGGAGGACACTGCCTCTGATCCCTGTCCATGGGAGTGAATACTCACATGTAAGAGGAATCACAAATCCTAAGAATTTAAAAATAAATAGTAGTTAGTCTGTTATAGAATATAAATATAGAAATTAGGGTTCTTAGTATATGGGGCTGAAGGGACAAGATGGAGGAATTGGGGAGTGGCCCCTGGCCTCCTTGTTCTTGCTCTCGTCCCCCATCTTTTCCTGACTTGGACTTTAGAGATTGGTTTAGAATAGAATCAACATGTTAGTGTAGGTAGTAGGTATTGGCAAAATTTTGTAAATAAAAAATACGTCTTGAACGGTGGTTGGGTCGGAGATACCGTACTTAAGGTGCGAGGATCTCTGATCCGCCCCAGTCCTGCCGCGTGCCTTGCTCTGCTGGGGATGCCTCACAGGGCAGAGAAAGAACTAAGATAATGTCCCAGCATTACCAGCAAGACCTGGCAGAGCAAAGAAAGAACTGAGATAATGCAAAATAAACAACCTTGGAAACACGGACTGGCAGACTCAGCTTGTCATCTCTGCCTTCAGTGTGAAACACTTAGGGGCAAAAGAGAAGACGCAAAACCTTATTACCTCGGGGAACAGCAACCCCGAGGAGAATCTCAGGGAAAAGCAACCCTGAGAGGAAGAACCATCCAGGTCTCATTCCTCCCCTGATGGCCTCTCTGTGCTCGCAGAGATCGGCACGGACAAGGCGTGTTACCGGGACATGTCCTCCTTCCCGGAGACCAAGGCGGAGAAATACGCCAACCGCAGCAAGGGCAAGAAGTTCCTGCAGTACAACCGGCGCCAGCTGAGCCGCATCTATCCCAAAGGACAACGCCTGGACTCCTCCAACTATGACCCCCTGCCCATGTGGATCTGTGGGAGCCAGCTCGTGGCCCTCAACTTCCAGACACCTGGTAATTCCTGCTCCTGGGTTTGTTGTTGGAGTTGTCTCAGAATTCCCATTCCCGATGCGTCTGCACTGGGTCGTCTTAGTGGGGGTGTTTTGGTGATGTCTCCAAGCTTTGTCTCCGTCCTCATTGGGTGCTCTTCAGCCTTTTCCTCATCTTTATGGGAACATGTGAGGTGGTTTGGATGATCTCTCCAAGCTTTGTCCTGGTCCTGATGGAGACACAGGAGGTGGTTTGGATGATCTCTCCAAGCTTTTTCCTTGTCCTGATGGAGACAGAGGAGGTGGTTTCATGATCTCTCCAAGCTTTGTCCTCATCTTGATGGAGACACAGGAGGTGGTTTCATGATCTCTCCAAGCTTTATCCTCATCCTTCTGGGAACACGTGAGGTGGTTTGGATGATCTCTCCAAGCTTTTTCCTTGTCCTGATGGAGACAGAGGAGGTGGTTTGGATGATCTCTCCAAGCTTTTTCCTTGTCCTGATGGAGACAGAGGAGGTGGTTTGGATGATCTCTCCAAGCTTTGTTCTCATCCTTATGGGAACACGTGAAGTGATTTGGATGATCTCTCCAAGCTTTTTCCTCATCCTGATGGAGACAGAGGAGATGGTTTGGATGCTCTCCAACCTTTGTCTCATCCTGATGGGGATGCAGGGGGTGGTTTGGATGGTCTCTCCAAGCTGTGTCCTTATCCTGGTGGAACAAGGTGGTTTGGATGTTCTCCAATCTTTGTCCTCATCCTGATGGGCACATCTCCATGCAATCCTTGTGTGATTCATGCAAAATTTGGCTTCATCCCTCCTCCAACCACAGCCTGGGGGCTCTTGGTTGGGTTTGCAGGGTAGGACCTTCTGCCCAAGGACCTCAGGGAGGTCCCTGAGCCCCACACTCAGATCTGCTCTGTCCCCACGGCCACAGACAAACCGATGCAGCTGAACCAGGCGCTCTTCATGCTGGGTGGCCGCAGCGGCTACGTCCTGCAGCCGGACATCATGAGGGACGAGACCTTCGACCCCTTCGACAAGAACAGCCTGAAGATTGTGGAGCCCATCACAGTCCAGCTGCAGGCAAGTGTGCAAGGACAGCAAGACCACCTTGAGGTGGTCACCATCAAGATGGGAACCCCTTCCTTATTTTTGGGTCAACCAGGGGTGGTTTTTTACTTGTTCCATGTCTATTTGCTCCATGGAGCTTGTTACTCCTGGGAATTCTTCTTCATCCAGTGTGGCCTGACCTCACCCTCCTCTTCCTCCCCTTTCTCCCACAGATCCTCGGTGCCCGCCACCTTCCCAAAAACGGGAGGAGCATCGTGTGCCCCTTTGTGGAGGTGGAGGTTTGTGGCTCTGAGTACGACAACAGCAAGAACAAGACGGATGTCGTAGGTGAGGGACCACACGTGTGATGTCCCCACCCTTAGGGACAACCCTGACTCTGTCCTCTCCTCTGTAGTCCTCTTGAGAGGACATGTGGGTGATGAGGCCGGGGTTTGTGCTCTCTCCCACAGCTGACAACGGCTTCAACCCCGTCTGGCTCTTCAAGCAGTTTGTCTTTGACATCAACAACCCCGAGTTTGCCTTCCTCCGCTTCGTGGTGTATGAGGAGGACATGTTCAGTGACCCCAATTTCTTGGCACAAGCCACCTTCCCCGTCAAGGGCCTCAAAACAGGTATGGTCCTATTATCATCATCATCATCATCACCATCTCCATCATAGTTGTGGAATCACAGAAGGGTTTGGGTTGGAAGGGACTTTTAAAGGTCATCTTGTCCAACCCCCCTGCAATCATCATTATCTCCATCATCATGATTAAGTCATGGAGTCATAAAAGGATTTGGGTTGGACAAGACCTTTAAAGGTCTTCTAGTGCAACCCTCCTGCAGCTGTCATCATCACGATCTCCATCACTGAGTCATGGAATCACAGAAGGGTTTGGCTAGGAAGGGGCTTTTTAAGGTCATCCAGTCCAAATCCCCTTCAGTCATCATCCTCATCATCTCCATCATAGCTCATGGAATCGTAGAAGGGTTTGGGTTGGATGGGGCCTCTAGAAGTCATTGAGTCCAACTCCTCTGCATTGTCATCATCGTTATCATGATCTCCATCATTAAGTCATGGAGTCTTAGCAGGGTTTGGGTTGGAAGGGACTTCCAGAGGTCTTCTAGTGCAAACCCCACCTCAACCATCTACGTTATCTCCCTGGGTTCCTGGCCGTGGTGAGGGGCTTGGACGCTGCTGTGGTGCTGAGCTCATGTTTTGATGTTGTGTCCAGGCTATCGATCGGTGCCGTTGAAGAACAGCTACACCGAGGACCTGGAGCTCGCCTCCCTCCTCATCCACATCGAAATCATCAACGCCAAGGCAAGCTTGGGAAGCCAGGAACGAGGGGAACCAACCCTTCGGGGTGTCCTGCCCACCCCACCAGCCTCACACGCTTGTTTTGGAGCAGGAGGAAGATGAGGAGAACCTCTACTCGTCCATCCAGCAGCTGCGGGACCATGCCAGCGAGCTCTCCAGCCAGGTCTCCAGCTACGAGCGCACCAATGGATGCGATTCCCGCTACCAGCAGCGCCTGGACGAGCTCCGGGCGGCCCAGGAGCGCCTCATGGAGCTCACCGAGGTCCGCAACCGCAAGTGAGTTGTCCCCTCCCTTCAGGTGGCTTCAGGAGGTCCCTCTTGGGGAGGGTCCCTAAAGCCACCACCCTGCTCCCCACCAGGTTGATGGAGAAGAAGAAGAGGGACCGGCAAATGGTCACCAAACGCAGCTGAGCTGGAGGGACTCGAACTGAGGAGCTTCCCCAGCCACCTCCTCTCCTGCCACAAAGGGAGGTGGGGTGGCCACATCCGGACCTCCCACCACGCCCAGGGCTGGGTGACAGCAGCGTGACAAATTTGGGGATGAAAAGGGACCTTGGGTGGCTGTGCCTGTGACGGGGGTGAGGCGGGAGGTGGGATGCTCTGGCTTCAATCCCAGGTGCCTCCAGCTTCATCCCGTGTTCCCTGGGGCTTGTGGCCACATCCTTGTCCCCATGGGGTGGCCGCAGTGGCTCCTCCTCACCCAACGTTCTCAATGTCCCAGCATCCCATGACCAATGGGGAAACTGAGGCACAAGGACCCAGCTGGCCCAGGATGGGTCAGGACTGGTCACCTCCGTCCTGGGCACAAATGTCAGGACTGGCTGGGGGTGAGGCACCAGGATGAGGACACAGGGGACACTTTTGGGGGGGTTCAGGGGGTATTTTGCTCCCTCACTATAAATATCTGTATTTTCTTCTTTTATCCAGCGTGTACATATGGCGTGGGGGGAGGGGGTGTCTGTACCAGCCACAGTATTAGGGCACAAGGGGGACCCCAAAATGTCCAGAAATGTCCCAGCATGGGACCAAGGGAGCAGGGGACCAAGTCTGGGGGTGCCCCACAAGGCAGAGTGGCCTGTGACAGGGTGGCCTGTGTAGGCACCTGGTAAATATAGGCAGCAAGGTGGCCCCAGGGGGGACAGGGATGTCCTCAAGGTGACCAAGAGTTGTCACCAAACTCTGGGAATGGGGACAGATCCTGCTGGTGGCCAGCCCTGTGGTGGCTGGGGACATCTTTGGGTGTCCCCCGGGGTCGGGGTGTCCCGGCAGGGGGGACCTGTGTATTCTTTGTATGAAAATAAATCTATTTAGCCAATATTTATACCCTGCTGCTGTGACCTGGCATCCCCTCCCAGCTCTGCTGCCACCTCGATGTCCCCAGGGTGGGTGATGTCCCCCAGGAGGTGGCTTGGTAGTCCCAGATCCAGCGTGTCACCCTAATCCCAGCAGCAGTGGGGACATTTGGGGGTGTGTTGTGGCAGGCAGGGACACCCAGGAAGGTCACAAGGCAGAGGGACACAGGACACGGGGGTGTGGGAACACAGGGACAATGGGTACAAGGCTGTGGGGACACAGGGCCATGGGGACATGAGGCCATGGGGACAGAGAGCTCTGGGGACACGCAGCTGTGGGGATGCAGGATCACAGGGCCATGCCATGGGGCCATACACGAATCCATAGGGATTTGGGTCCATGGGAACACACACACACAAATCCATAGGGACATGGCACTGTGGGGACACACGTAAATCCACTAGGATTTGGGTCCAAGGGAACACACACAAATCCATAGGGATTTGGGTTCATGGAAACACACACAGATCCATAGGGATTTGGGTCCATGAGAACACAGACAAATCCATAGGGATTTGGGTACATGGAAACACACACAGATCCATAGGAATTTGGGAACATTGGCTACATATGGATCTATAAGGATTTGGGTCCACGGCGACACAAGTTCAGGGATCCATAGGGCTATGTGAATCCATTAGAGTTTGGGTCCATCAGGATACACATGAGTCCATAGGGATTTGGGACCGTGGGGACACACATATACAAATCCATAGGGACACCAGTTCACAGGTCCATAAGGCTTTGGGTCCATGGGAACACATGCAAATCCTCAGGGATTTGGGTCCATGGGAACACACACAGATCCATAGGGATTCGGGTACATCAGGATACACATGGAGCCATAGGGATTTGGGTTCATGGGGACACAGGTTCAGGGATCCATAGGACTTTAGGTCCATGAGAACAGACAAATCCACAGGGATTTGGGTCCATGGAAACACACGCAGATCCATAGGGATTCGGGTACATCAGGATACACATGGAGCCATAGGGATTTGGGTTCATGGGGATGCACACCCCTGGATCCACAGGGATTTTCATCCATAGGCACACAAATTCACAGATCCATAGGGATTTGGGTACATCAGGATACACATGGAGCCATAGGGATTTGGGTTCATGGGGACACAGGTTCAGGGATCCATAGGACTTTAGGTCCATGAGAACAGACAAATCCACAGGGATTTGGGTCCATGGAAACACACGCAGATCCATAGGGATTTGGGTACATCAGGATACATATGGATCTATAGGGATTTGGGTTCATGGGGACGCACACCCCTGGATCCACAGGGATTTTCATCCATAGGGACACAAATTCACAGATCCATAGGGATTTTGGGTCCATGGAAACACATGTGAATCCTTTAGAGTTTGGGTCCATTAGGATACACACGAGTCCATAGGGATTTGGGACCATGGGGACAGACATACACAGATCCATAGGGATACAAATTCACAGATCCACAGGGCTTTGGGTCCATGGAAACACATGGAAATCCACAGGGATTTAGGCCCATGGAAACACATGTGAATCCTTTAGAGTTTGGGTCCATTAGGATACACACGAGTCCATAGGGACATGGTACAGTGGGGACACACACGAACCATAGGGACACAGCTCCATGAAAACACATGTAAATCCAGCAGGATGTGAGCCTGTTAGGACACACACGAATCCATAGGGATTTAGGTCCATGGGAACGCACACTCCACGATCCATAGGGCTTTTGGATCACGGAAAAACACAAATCCAGAGGGATTTGGCTCCACGGAAACACCACCCGCCCGCTGCCCCTCACGCAGCTCCCGCCTTCCACCCCGCCCGGACGCCAGTGGGCGGGGCTTACACAACCCCGCCCATTTTGACCCCGCCCTTCATTCCTATTGGCCACTCGCCTCTCCCCGCCGCTCCCCATTGGCTGTCGGGCCGGGCGCGCGCCCGGACGCGGAAGTGCCGGGGCCGGAGCGGCGGCGGAGACGGTGAGGGGAGGGGGGAGGGGTCGGGTTCAAATCCCGCTCTGAGCCTTGGGAATGCGGATTTATTTCCATAAATCGGGAAAAATTGGGAATATTCGGGATTAAACACCCGCGTTACGCTTGGGTTTGATGATGACAAGGGTTTATTGTTGTGTTTCCGCCAGGAAAATTATTTATTTGGGGGTTTTGGTGAGGAATTTAGTTTATTCTTGTTTGTTTTCATGAGAAAAACTGTTTATTCCTGGGGTTTGGCGAATAAAAGTCTTCATTCTCTGGGGTTTTTTTGATTAAAAAAAGGTCTATTCCGGGGGAGGATGAGGAAAAGAAATTACTTTTGGTATTTTGAAAATGAGGAACAGGATTTATTTGTAGTTTTTGATGCGGGACGTGGTTTATTTTTGCGTATTTATTGAGGAAAAAAGAAGTTGATTTTTTGCTTTTGACAAAGAAAATGTTTTATTTGTGTGGTTTTGATGAGGAAAATTACTTATTTTTGGAGGGTTTTGATGAGGAAAATGGTTTATTTTTGGGGTTTGATGAATAAAATGGTTTATTCTTCCTTTTTGATGAGGAAAATCGTTTAAATTTGTGGGTTTTGTGGTAAAAATGTGTTTATTTTTTGCTTTTTATGAGGAAAATGCTTTATTTACGTGATTTGATGAAGGAAGTGGTTTATTCTGTAGCTTTCATTAGGAAAGTGAGCTTGAGGAAAAACTAATTCTTGGTAAGTTTTATGAGAAAAGCAGTTTATTCTTGGGGTTTTGCTCAATTAAATAATTTATTTTGGGAATTTTATCAGGTAAATGAATTGATTTTGTGCTTTTAGTGAGGCAAAGGGTTTATTTTTAATTTTTCTTTTTTATTATTCACCCTTCACGTCAAAACAAAAATTTCGAATCCCGATTTTCCATGGAATCATCGAAGGACAGATAGGGAGGGGTAATAAATGGAATTTAATGAATGGATTTTAATTACCACTGGAATTTAACTATTAGAATATAACTACTGGAATTTAACAGGAATTTTACCAGTTGAGTTAAACTCCTGCAATTTTAACTACAAGAATTTTCAGAATTTA
>VXBR01002288.1:27653-40250 GCA_013400215.1 Cisticola juncidis
GTACAGGGATCCACGTGGAGGGAAAGGAACAAAGGAGCACATAATAAACTTAATAAACTTAATTTTCCACACTGCCACACAGGGGGTGGAATTCAGCTCTTGGACACCACAGCAGAGCTCACATGAACAACTTTTACAGGGCTTGGCTGCTCCATGGTGCCCAGCCTGGCTGGAAAAGGAATATTTAATGCTCCCCTTCAGCTTCAGCCACACCAGCCTGCATTTATCTCAGAACAAGGCATTGCTGCTGCTGCTGGGAATTCATTTAGGGAAGTGTGGGAGCTGCTAATGTCAGGATCTGGGTATGAGACCTTGACCTGTGTGCACAAAACACCCCTGGAAGAGCTGGTAGGAATTTCTAACTGGAGGAAGCTGGAAGAGCTGGTAGGAACTGGAGAAAGCTGAGAGAGGCGACCCCAAGATCCAGATTTTAACCTGAGAATGAAATGAAATGAAATGAAATGTTGTATGATCAAATCAAGACCCTGAAATTCAAGAGCAAGGGTTACACAGATATTCACTGCAAGCCCTAGGACAGCACAGAGACTTGGGGAAGCTGCTCTGGAGGCATTTCACAGGGGAAAAGCCAATCCTAAAATATGGGAAAAGAGCCCAACCTCTCCTGAATGCCCCAGAGATAACCTGAGCACAATTTCCACGTGGACAGGAGCCCCAGATCTCCCCCTCTGGTCTCTGTGGAGCTGACCTGGTGTTTCTCAGTGCATTTATTTCTGAGGGATTTACATTTTTAATGCAGTCCATTGTTCTCCTGGTGGGATTTCCAGCATTAAAGCGTTTATCGATCCTGGGGAAAACAACTGGCCATGACAGAAGGGAGAAAATTAAATGCAACACTGATGCTGCTCATCTACAATCCTCCTGGAGGAATTGTGTCTGTTTTTCTGTAAGCAGGAGGTGCATTCTGGATTCATGCCCCCCATCCAAGCCCAGGATTTCATTTTTCCACAAGGTGCTCCCTCCTCTCCCACTTCCCCTCTCCCATGATCAGACAACACCTTGGGCAGTAAAATGTTTTATAGGATCCTCGTTTTTCTTCAGAGGGAGGAAGGCAGTGATGACTGTCTCTCTAAGATTAAAAGCTTTTCCTGTGTATCCCTGTATTTAGCTCACTGGAGGCTGTTTTGTTTAGGCTTTGGGTTTTTTTCCAGGATGTTCTGTCTGCCACCAGGGAATCCTGCAGACCTGGATCACGCAGCTTGGGTGCTCTGAAAGCTGACCTGGAGCACTTGGTTCAGACCAGGGGAGGTGCTTTATCCGTGGCTGGAAGGATGTGGGATATATTTATAATCCCTGTGTGCATCTCCACCCAATTCCCATCAGTAAACACAGAACACAGGGCAGCTCAGCAAAGAGGGCCTGCCAAAAAACAACCACGGCCAGGAGTGACCTCCAAACAGGATTTTCATGGGAATTCTGCACAGGGCTGGGGGTCAGGCTCTGGTGTCACCCCTGTCACAAGTTCTGGAGAGGCTCCAGAAGCAGGGCAGTGTTTGGAGCAGGAGGGAGAAGGTGCTGGGGTGAGGGGATTCCAGCCCCAAGGAGCAGAGCCCAGGCTGGGCTGCAGCCTTGGAGGATTTTTCTGCACAATCTTAACCCATCTTCAAAATCAATTTAATGGACAACACTCTGGGGCTTTTTCAGCCCAAATGATTTTTAAATTGTTGAGATGAAGCGAGCCAAATACCTCAGATGACATTCCTGGGCAGCTGGAAATTTGGCTTCTTCCTGTTGGTGTCAAAGCCTAATATTTATTTAAAGCCAGGCTTTATAGTGCTCGTTATTACATTTAAATATTTTCTTTCAGTCTCGGGGAAGCTGCCAGCTCATCTTGGCCAAACGTGGCTCCTGCAGCCTGCAATGATTGCCTGGTGACAGGGAGCAGTTTCTGGGGACAGGATGAGGAGCACACGGAGAGATTTGTGCCCTGCAGAAAGAGATTTGTGCCCTGCAGAGCCAGGCAAGGCTGAGGAGCTGCTCAGGGCAGCAGGTGCTGACAGGATCATCTGTTCCAAAGCCAAAATCAGGGATCCAGGGAGCTTCACCTCCCCCTGGCTGAGGCCTGGCTGACACACAGGGCACCCACCCGGGGCTGGGGGATTGTCCCAGGAACCCCACCCAGGGAAAAGGGGAGGGAGATCCAAGTGCCACGATTCTGCAAAGGAGTGGGGCTATTCCAGCTCTGCTCACCTGTCTGGAGCTCTGCTCACCTGTCTGGAGCGCTGCTCACCTGTCTGAAGTTCTGCTCACCTGTCTGAAACTCTGCTCACCTGTCTGAAGCTCTGCTCACCTGTCTGGAACTCTGCTCACCTGTCTGAAACTCTGCTCACCTGTCTGAAGCTCTGCTCACCTGTCTGGAGCTCTGCTCACCTGTCTGAAACTCTGCTCACCTGTCTGAAGCTCTGCTCACCTGTCCGGAGCTCTGCTCACCTGTCTGGAGCTCTGCTCACCTGTCTGAAGCTCTGCTCACCTGTCTGGAGCTCTGCTCACCTGTCTGAAGCTCTGCTCACCTGTCTGGAGCTCTGCTCACCTGTCTGGAGCTCTGCTCACCTGTCTGGAGCTCTGCTCACCTGTCTGAAGCTCTGCTCACCTGTCTGGAGCTCTGCTCACCTGTCTGAAGCTCTGTTCACCTGTCTAAAACTCTGCTCACCTGTCTGAAGCTCTGCTCACCTGTCTGAGCAGCCTTCAGGAGGTCTGGAGCACCTGAGCCATCCCTGATTGCAGAACTGATCAATAAACAGCACCAGGAATGGTGAGCTGGGCTCTGGGGGCTGCTGGGGAACCACAGGGACACGTGGGGAGAGACAGGGCCAAGGGATGGGAGAAAACAGCCCTGTGAGGGATCAGAGAATTCCCTGTGAGGGATCAGAGAATTCCTGTGAGGGATCAGAGAATTCCTGTGAGGGATCAGAGAATTCCCTGTGAGTGATCANCAGAGAACTCCTGTGAGTGATCAGAGAATTCCCTGTGAGGGATCAGAGAATTCCTGTGAGGGATCAGAGAATTCCTGTGAGGGATCAGAGAACTCCCTGTGAGTGATCAGAGAATTCCCTGTGAGTGATCAGACAGTCCTCCATGAAGGATCAGACTTTTCTTTGTATCAGATTTGAGATTTCCTTGAGGGATCAAACAGCTCCCTATGAGGAATTAAAGAGGTCTCCATCAGGGATCAAACGGCCTCTCCATGAGGAATCAGACAATATTGCATGAGGGATTAAAGAGATCTCCATGTAGGATCAGACAGCTCTCTATGAAGGATGAAAGTGATCCCATGAGGGATCAGACCGCCCCTGTGAGGGATCAGAGAATTCCTGTGAGGGATGAGAGAATTCCCTGTGAGTGATCAGACAGTCCTCCATGAAGGATCAGACTTTTCTTTGTATCAGATTTGAGATTTCCATGAGGGATCAGACAGCTCTCTTTGAGGGATTAAAGAGGTCTCCATGAGGGATCAAACAGTCTCTCCATGAGGAATCAGACAACATTGCATGAGCGATTAAAGAGATCTCCATGAGGGATCAGACAGCTCTCCATGAAGGATGAAAGTGATCCCATGAGGGATCAGACAGCCCCTGTGAGGGATCAGAGAATTCCCTGTGAGGGATCAGACAGTTCCTGTGAGGGATCAGACTTTTCTTTGTATCAGATTTGAGATTTCCATGAGGGATCAAACAGCCTCTCCATGAGGAATCAGACAACATTGCATGAGCGATCAAAGAGATCTCCATGAGGGATCAGACAGCTCTTTGTGAGGGATCAGACAGCTCCTTGTATGGAATTAAAGAGATCTCCATGAGGGTTCAGACACCTCTATATGAGGGATCAAAGTGATCTCCATAAGGGATCAAACAGCCTCTCCATGAGGAATCAGGCAACATTCCATGAGGGATCAAAGAGATCTCCATGAGGGATCAGACAGTTCCTTATATGGAATTAAAGAGATCTCCATGTAGGATCAGACACCTCTCCATGAGGAATCAGACAATATTCCATGAGGGATTAAAGTGATCTCCATGAGGGATCAGACCCCTCTCCATGAGGGATCAAAGTGATCCCATGAGGGATCAGGCAGCAGATGTGGGTGAGGAGTGCTGAGGGGATCTCCCAGAACAGCCCATTCCTGACAATTTTCAATCATCCTGCAGACCTGCACTAGGGCCAGTGATGAGCTCCTGGATAATTGCTTTATGATTGTCAGGAAAAGTCACCATGGGGCAGGAAGGGGAGGAGGGAATGTGTAAATGGAAATAAATCCTGTAGAGTTTCAAGCTCAATACAGGCCTTGGAAGTCCTGTGAGCATTACAGACACACCCCATGTCCAGAAACAAACAAACAGAAAGGATGTACTACAGAAACATCATGGAAACACGATGCAGAAATATATAAAACTACTAAATATTAAATAGATGTAGTACATCCCAGGCCTCAAGAGATGTTCTGTGGTTTTGTAGGCCCAGCCCTAAGGCTGGTACAGTCCTAAGGGGTCTCAGCCACCTCCAGACCCAGGATAGGATTTGGAGAAGCCCCTCTTGCAACCAGGAGAGAGAGCACCGTGCCCAACAGCCCAAACCTCACTGTGACACAGGCCAGAGACTCTGGCTGCTGTCCCTGCCTGAAGAATTCAGTGTTTATTCCATTTCCTTCTTCCACGTCAGTGATGATGTTCTGATACATCTTGGAAGGAAAAGTAATCCCATTTCCCAGCTCACACAGGCACACAGACACACAAAAGCTGGAATCTACCTTGAGACAAACCCCAAAGCCTGACTCCAGCCCCTGGGACCTCCATGTAATTCCAGGAGCCAGAGCCACCAACCCCTGGAGTCAGCTCAGCTCTCACACTCTGGTGTGAGCTCCCCACAGAAATCTGGGAGGCTCCAGCCCTGGGAACACAAACCCAGCCCTGTCCTCCCCTCCCAGCAGCTCCTGTGCTGCAGGACATTTTGCAGCTCCTGCTGAAGGCAGAGGTGAGATCCAGTGTGGAATCTGCAGTTCCACCATTGGCTGTGCAAAGGGAAGGAGAGGAATGTCTCCATGCCCAGTGATCTGTGGGACAAAGTTATCCCAAAATCTCATCCCAGTCAGGAGCCTGGCAGGGCTGCTCACACCAGGGGATGGCCCAGGGTTGCACAGAACTCCATAAACTCCTGGGAATGTTCTGCCCCCAGCCCTGTCCTTCCCCTCCCAGCAGCTCCTGTGATGCAGAACATTTTGCAGCTCCTGCTCAAGGCAGAGATGTGTGGAATTTGGAGTTCCACCACCTTCCTTTGGCTGTGCAAAGGGAAGGAGAGGAATGTCTCCATGCCCAGTGATCCATGGAGCAATTTTATCCCAAAATCTCATCGCAGTCAGGAGCCTGGCAGGGCTGCTCACACCAGGGAGGGCCCAGGTGTGCCCAGAACTCCATAAAATCCTGGGAATGTTCTGCCCCAAGGTGTCCATCCCTGCACGTTTGGCTCAGGGATGGATGCACCAACAAAGGCAGAACACTGGGTCTGATCCTGATCTCAGCCACTGCAGGAATTCCTCTGTTTCCTCCACAAGAAAGGCTCTGTGTGTCATTTGAAGAAAATCTGGTTTATTTATTTCCCATCTTTTCATCCCCTCTCTCCATTTTATAGATCTGTTGGCATAGGAGCTGGATACTTCAGCAAATGAGGTTAACCTCTGACCATAAATTACTGCTCCCTCAGGAGGAAGTGGCCATGAAAAAGGAAACCAGCGGAGAGCAGCAAAGGCAGAGAGAGCAAAATATTGTACAAATTACAAAACCACCAGCCCCTGAAACCCATAGCAGGGCTGGCCATGCAAATAATAAAGTGTGACATCAACACACACAAAACTGGACTCAGCCTGGCCAGAACAATCATTCAGATGCCAAGAAAAATAAGCAGCTTTCCCATTTTCCCTGGAGTTTCCTATATAATGGCTCTTGGGGACAACACGTGGCCAAAGCCCACAGGCAGCTGAGAGAGAAATGATCTAATCCTCTGTAGCACTGCTATGAACTGGCATAGCAGGAATAGAGGGCAGGACAGCCCTTGGTAACAGAGGCCAGGATCAAACCTGAGGATTTTTCACTCTGATAAGACTGAAAAGCCAATCAGGTGCATGATCAGGAGTCCATCGTGGTTTCCATGTCAGAACTGTGGGCTCATCCCAAATCTGGGGCTGGGATTTACCTCTGAGAATTTACATGCTCATCCTGAGAGTGTTTAAAAGAATGAGAAAGAGATAAACAATTCCTTTTCCTTTTACTGATCTCTGAGGTGCCTCGGGCTGAGCTTCAGAGCAGGGAGGGACCCTGAAATCCACTGGGGTGAGAAGGTGCACAGCTCAGTGGATAGGAGGGAAAGGAGAGAGACTGATGGAAGGGAAAGGAGGGAGAATGGAATTCTGCAGGGCTGGGGAGATGCAGTTTCTGGGTGAGGGCTCCAGGTCTCTGCCTGGGGCTCTCATGCACAGGTGGCTCCTCAAGCTCCCTGCACAAAGTGTGAGTGTGGGTGAAAATGAAACCTGGGCTCAGAGTGGGAATAAACAGACCCAGGCACTCGGGAAATTGTCTCAGAACCTTTCCCAGACAGCTCCAGGAGTGGTTTCTGCTCTGCTTCTCATTTTCTTGGCTGATGGGAGGCTTCCCTTGAATAAGGGTTTATGGGGGCCACAGCCTTCCCCACACCAACATATTCCCCAGCTCCACCATTCCTTGGGTTTTTTGTTCCATGGGTGCAGAGGAAATAATTGCTTCTTTTATCAGCATCAAGTTAGAGACTCCATTGGAAAAAGAAAAAAAATGAAAAAAAGAAAAAGGAAAAGGAAAAGGAAAAGGAAAAGGAAAAGGAAAAGGAAAAGGAAAAGGAAAAGGAAAAGGAAAAGGAAAAGGAAAAGGAAAAGGAAAAGGAAAAGGAAAAGGAAAAGGAAAAGGAAAAGGAAAAGGAAAAGGAAAAGGAAAAGGAAAAGGAAAAGGAAAAGGAAAAGGAAAAGGAAAAGGAAAAGGAAAAGGAAAAGGAAAAGGAAAAGGAAAAGGAAAAGGAAAAGGAAAAGGAAAAGGNAAAAAAAAAAAAAAGAAAAAAAAAAAAAAAAAAAAAAAAAAAAAGGAGGAAAAAAAAAGGTGAGAAAAACCAGCTTCAATACCAGCAGTGGCTAAGGAATCTGAGTTTCCAGTGTGAGGATGGGATTGATGAAGGTCTTTAAATTCCAGGAGGGTGAAGAGGCAGCGAGAGCTGCACTGAGAGCCTTGAGGAGGGGCAGGTGAAAGCAGCAGGTGCTGGAAATAAAGCAAAGCACAGGTCGCTGTGTGCTCTGGAAAACCTTGCTGGGGGTGTTAAAGCATCTCCTGCCCTCAGGAGGAGCATGGGGAAGGTCCCTGCAAAGAAATCAGGATTCTTACTCAAAACCAGCCCCTCTCTGGCAGCTTGTGCTGCACAGTCCAGGCTGGGAAAACAACCCTGGAAAAGACAATTTCCTCACTGTGAAAAAGACACATTGTGTGTGTGTGGCTCTACACAGGTATTCACTGTATGCAATATGCTAGGTAGAAAAGTTATGCTGTATTAACATTTGAATAAAATAGTAAATGTAGCTTTTAACATTAAGTTTTAGTAATAGAAAAATTGTGTATAAGATATTTTCTTTAGCTCAAGAGAAAGAGAAGAAGGCCCGGAGGTGTTTCACAACAGAGATAATAGTTACAACGAGAAGAAGAAATTAGAATTTTCAGAGGGAGGGGTGCAGATCTTCCCTGAATCCACAGGGGCCACCTGGTCAAACCAGACTCCTGGACACCAAGGATTAGAAGGGGGACCCTGGGCAAAACGGGTCTGTCTTAGATAAAGATTGCACAATCGTGAAATTTTGGTCCTTAAAAAGGGAACATTCCTCCCCATAGGTGCCCTTCTCTTTCCCAGCCTTTGTCTGGGAGGGAGGGGGAACAGTAAGTCCAGACTTACTTTTTATTGCTCTTATTTGTCTCATGATTTGTCCTGTCTCTGAAAACTTTTTGAACTCTTATTATTGTATTAATTTTTTTTGTAACCAACTTTTATTCCTTATTAAATTTTCATAAATTTCAAAAAGTGAGTTATTGGCATTTATCACACTCACTGCCCTCCTAAAAGCCTCCAGTCTGAGCCCTGGCAGCAGCAGGGTGGAGTGGATGAATCTCTGACAGAATCTGCTGTGGGTGATTTTATGTTCTGAATTTTTTTGTGCTGAATGAGGACATTACTGGAGCTGCCTCTCCCTCACCCATTCTTGTGTCCTGTTCCCAGCTGGGCCTTTATTTCCTGCTGCCCTTGGATATTCCAGCCTCTCCCCAGCACCCACAGGTGAGGTCTGACCCCTGCCTGTGCTCCCCTCCATGCCAGAGCAGGAGGGATGTGGGGAGGGGAAGTTTTGCTGCCTCTGTGCTTCTCTCCGACCCAACCACTGTCCAAGACGTATTTTTTATTTACAAAATGTTACCAATGCCTACTACTTATGCTAACATGTAATTTCTACTCTAAACCAATCCTTGTGATACAACTCAGCAAAAGATGGGGGACGAGAGCAAGAACAAGGAGCACAGGGGCCACTCCCCAATTCCTCCAGCTTGTCCCTTCAACCCCAGATACTGAAAATCCCAGATTCTACATTTACATTCTATGATAAACTAAATCCTGCTTATTTTGAATTCTCTCAGCTTGTGATTCTTCCTACACTGTGGGCATTCACTGCCATGGCAGGGATCAGAGGCAGTGTCCTCCTGGGCTCTGTGTGAGGCTCTGACCCCCCTGTACAGACCCCAGACCCCCTGTCCGGTCTGCAAACCCTCCAGGGTGGCCACAGGGATGTCCTGGACTCCAACATGTGCTGGGAGCAGCTCTGTCCCTGCAGCCAGGGCTGGAGGCACACGGGGAGCTGGCTGCTCCCCTGCTCCTGGCTCTCCTCCTGACTCCCAGCTGCTAAACTGCTTTAAAAATGGTAGGAGTGCAGCTGAATAACAGGACTTTTCAGTGGAAGCAGCTGCTGCATCTGCCAGAGGGATGGAAATGCTCACAGGATAGGGAAGTGTTCACACTACCACTAAAATGAGATCCATGCTTTCCCTCCTGTCTGAGCCCAGGACATCCCNGAATTCAAAATAAGCAGTATTTAGTTTATCATAGAATGTAAATGTAGAATCTGGGATTTTCAGTATCTGGGGCTGAAGGGACAAGCTGGAGGAATTGGGGAGTGGCCCCTGTGCTCCTTGTTCTTGCTCTCGTCCCCCATCTTTTGCTGAGTTGGATTTTAGAGATTGGTTTAGAGTAGAAATGCCATGTTAGCATAGGCAGTGGGCATTGGTAACATTCTGTCAATAAAAAGTTCATTTTGGACGGTGGTTGGGTCAGGGGTGCTGTACATGAGGTGTGGGGCTCTCTGAGCCGCCCAGTCCTGCTCTGCTGGGGATGCCCTGCAGAGCTGGGACAGAACTGAGATAATGAAGAATAAACAACCCTGGAAACACGGACTGGGGACTCAGTTTGTTGTCTCTACCTCTGGTGTGAAAAACCCAGGGCAAAGAGAAGACAAAAACCTGATTGCCTTGGGAACAGCAACCCCGAGGAGAATCTCAGGGAACAACAACCCTGAGACTCCTCTTCCAAACCATTTTCCCCAGTTTGTTTTTGTGCTTGGTGGGGGTGGAGGAGTGACATCAGCACTGCTGGGAGATTGAAGCAGTAAATAATTCTTTATCACCACAACGTTGCAGACCGTTGCAAAATCTCTGCAATTGCTGTGCAGGCCAACACTTGTAATAATCTACTGCCAAACTGGATAGCAAAAAGCAAAAATTAGCAGCTGACCCTGGAATACTTCCCTTGTGAGCCAGAGGCTTTCTTGATTCAGGGAAGGGGACAAAGAAGAGTCAAATCACACAGACCTGAGCTGGTATCAGAGCTGTGAGGATGCCATGACATTACTTGTCAAAGGCACTTCTAGAATCCAGCCTGGGCGAGGAGAAGGGGTCTGAAGGATGCCATTATTTTATTAAAGATGCTGTTATTTATTACATGATTTTGTCTCAGCAGCAGGGTGGCCAGCAGGGAAGTGATCAATGCCACACATCCAGTCCTGGGGGCAGTTCAGGAAGGACATTTTGGGGCTGGAGCGTGTCCAGGGCAGGGAACAGAGCTGGGAAGGGGCTGGAGCCCCAGGAGAGGCTGAGGGAGCTGGGAAGGGGCTCAGCCTGGAGAAAAGGAGGCTCAGGGGCCCTTGTGGCTCTGCACAGCTCCTGACAGGAGGGGACAGGAGGGGACAGGAGGGGACAGCCGGGCTGTGCTCCAGGGACAGGGACAGGAGGAGAGGGAACGGCCCCAGGCTGGCCCAGAGAGGCTCAGGTTGGATATTCAGGACAATTCCTGCATGGAAAGGGCTGTCCTGCCCTGGCAGGAGCTGTCCAGGGCAGGGGGGGAATCACTGTCCCTGCAGGGGTTTAAAGGCTGTGTGGATGTGGCACTTGGGGACAGGGGCAGGGGTGGCCCTGGCAGTGCTGGGGAATGGTTGGGCTCAAAGATCTGAGAGGGCTTTTCCTTCCTCAGTGATTCCAGGATTCTCTGATTTTATGGATCCAGACAAGGATGCAAATTTGGTGCAGCTCAAACACAGGAGAGGGAAGTTCAAACACAACAGATCTTTAATTGGCTCAGGGGCCCTGTGGCTCTGCACAGCTCCTGACAGGAGGGGACAGGAGGGGACAGCCGGGGGGGCTGGGCTGTGCTCCAGGGACAGGGACAGGAGCAGAGGGAACGGCCCCAGGGTGGGCCAGGGAGGCTCAGATTGGATATTTGGGAAAATTCCTGCATGGAAAGGACTGTCCAGCCCTGGCACAGCTGCCCAGTGGTGGAGTCCCCATCCCTGGAGGGATTTAAAGTCACATGGATGTGGCACTTGGGGACAGGGGCAGGGGTGGCCTTGGCAATGCTGGGAAATGTTGGAATCCACGGTCTCTGAGGGCTTCTCCAACCACAATCATTCAATGAATCTCTGATTCTGTGATTATTCAGCCATCAAACCCTAGGACTTTGATTTTCATGGAACAAAGGGAAAAACTCTTCTAGGAGAATGCTCAGTGTTTTAGCACAGGCTGATAACTTCAGTCCACAATTTGGGACCACACTCCAGCAGCCCATGACAGACAATTCCTTTGTCACTCATTTTTATGGCACAGACATGTGCAGCAGAACGGCTTCTGACTGTGCCAATCTGCACTAATAGAAGGCACAGAAAATGCTCATTTTTTAAAACAATTTCTATAAAACAGTGTTCGATTTTTCTACAGAACCTGGGTGCTTTCATGCCTATTAAATTTTACTACAGCAGATAAAATTGGCAGAAATTACCTTGTGAAATGCTCCTTATTACATCTCTACATCAGTCTCCTTATGCCAGATTCTGCTACCTTGATGCATTTTGAAGAGCCCCATGGAAATAATCCCATGAAAGTGATGGGAGGAGTTCAGAGTGCCCCTAAGAGAGCAACAACCCCTGCAGAACTGGAGCAATAAATCCAGCACAGCAACAGAGATGTGCTCAGTTGCACCCCCACAATTGCTGACCTCCAATAATTACCTATGGAAATAGGTGATTGGAAAGGAGAAGTGGCAATTTTCAGATCCTGCACCTTTGCCTTTTCCACAGGAATTATCACCACCTTCTGAAGGAAAGGGGAGGGAAATTTCATTCAGAAAGGACCAGTCAAACCTTCCTGCAAAGGTTCTGGCAGTATTGGTGTGGCTGTCTGCTGGTGGAAATGGGAAATTTCCTGAAGGAAAGGCTCAAAGCACAACTGATTTCCTTAGAGCTCAGGGATAATGCTGGGAAGGAAGAGGCAGATCCTGGCCTGGAACAGCCTCCCAACCCGCGGTGCTGGCAGCAATCCCTGCTGGCTCCTCAGCCAGGGCTGCCCCAAAAGACGCTGCCAGCTCCATCCTTCTGCAGGCTGAGGGTGTCCCAGGGACATCTCCCCTGCTCGGTGCCCCCTGCACAGGCTCTGAGCAAACCAGGGAAGTTTGCTCCTCTAAAAGCCACTCCCGATCCTGCCGGGATGGAAATGGGAGCACTGCGGCATAGAGTAAGGGTGACACACTGTGTGGACACAGAGAAGTGCAAGTCCTACCCTCCTGCCCATCTGGGTGTTTTTTTTGTTTTTTTTTTTTTTTTTTTTTCCCAACTGTTTGGTCGGGGTTTTTTTCGAAATCTGAGTGAGGCAAACCCAGAGCAGTCCCAGAGGAGATGGCCTTTGGGCCCCTGCTGAAAAAGGGCTGAGGCTGCACTTTCACACCAAGCACTCCCACCTTGGACCACGCCAGAGCAAGGGGCAATAAATCTGAGGATGTCCCTGGGCTTTGGAGAAGAAGAGAAAGTTTTCTGTGACCTACTAATTGCTGCCACAAACCTCTGAGTAATGAGAGACACACAGCACCAGAGCAAACGTGCCTTCAGAATGAAATGTGTTTGCAGAAAATCCCTCCAGCAGCCGGGGTGGGCTCTGCACTGCCCGGGAAATGCAGCGAGTCTGGCTTGAGGAGTTAATGCTCAGAAAAAAAAAAAAAAAA
>VXBR01002288.1:44057-57251 GCA_013400215.1 Cisticola juncidis
TCTGGGGCTGAACTGGGACAGCTGGGGCTGAACTGGGACACCTGGGATTGAACTGGGACATCTGGGGCTGAACTGGGACATCTAGGGCTGAACTGGAACAGCTGGGGCTGAACTGGAACAGCTGGGGCTGAGCTGGGACATCTGGGGCTGGATGAGCTGGAATATCTGGGGCTGAACTGGGACATCTGGGGCATCTGGGGCTGAGCTGGGATCTCTGGAGCTGAACTGGGACATCTGGGGCTGAACTGGGGCATCTGGGGCTGAGCTCCTCTCTCCATTTGCCTTGCAGGGCAGTGCTGGGGGAACATCTCACCCTGCTCCAGGGGCTGCTCTGTGGTCCCTGCAGTCACCAAGGGCTCAGGAAGGCTGATCCCAACTCCCCCAGTCTGGGTTGGGCAGCAGGAGGAGGGGCAGCATTTACAGCATTGGCTTTTCAGCCCCTTCAGACCCAGCCCTGGTACCTGGTCAGAGCTGAGTGATTAACTGGGGCCACTCTGGTGCCAAATTAGAGTTCACAGCACCCCAGCCTCGTGCTGTGGGCCAGATTAACCCCAGCACTGCTGGGATTGCCATGGATGGGGTTGGATTCATGCAAACCCCTTGAGGTTTTCCTGCCTTGCCACTGTCACTGCCTGTCTGTCCTTTTCCTCCCTCCAATCCCATTATTTGAATCAGGGATGGTGCCCTGGAGATGGGAGCAGGAGCCTCCAGAGGGAAGGGAGTGTCTGCAGAGCACCAGGACACAAACCACACTTCTCATTCCCAGGCTGAGTGGTAAGAAAATCCTGCTTTATCCCCATAGAGAGAGAAGGAGTAAGAAGAGAATTAGAATCCAAACTAAAATAAATAAAATGAGAATTCTTGGTCGCTGGCTGAAACCCATTTTTTATCACACTTTGAAGTTCATGCTCTGGCAAAAGAAAACCCTGCACACCAGATCTGGCCTCTGAGTGAGGAAGGTCAGGGCTGGGAGAAGCTCTGCAGGAAGGCTCCTCAAAGGGCTGGAACCTTTTCCTTACCTGAAATGCTGTGTGTGGATGAAGCCTCAGGAATTCCTTCCCCATTAGGTGGATGTCTTTGTCTTCCTGCACAGACTCTGGCAGAACAAAGCAGATCAAACCCCAAGCCTGTCTCCTTTTGTTGATGGCTATTTATTTTCCTTACCACTGCTCTTGTTTTGCTCTCTTGGCTCAGAAGTTTGGCTGCTGCTCCAGACCAGTTAATTCTCTGTAAGAGCTCTATGGGCCCAAGGCCTACATGATATTTATAAGCTGTAAGGATCTCCCCAGGCAGACTCAGAAATAAAGAATTCAACTCAAACAGCTACAAGGAGATGCTCCAAAACAATCTCAGAGAGGAAACACAAAGAGAAGGAACATCAGCCATTCCCCATGCTGAATTTTAAAGGAACACTCCAGCTCTTGCAGCCATGGGAGGGGAGGTGGGGGTTATTTATCCTTTAATCTCCCGTGTTTCCAGCACAAAGGGGAATATCCTGCTTTCCTCTATGTCTGAACCTGTGTTTGAGGAGCTTTTCACTCAGGCTGATTGAGGGAGGAGCAGCAGGACAGGCTGGGGCTGGGGATGTGTTGGAGTCCAGGATATCCCTCTGACAGCCCTGGAGAATCTGGGGGCTGTACAGGGTGGTCTGGGGTCTGTACAGGGGGGTCAGAGCCTCACACAGAGCCCAGGAGGACTCTTGATTTTGGCTTCTGTCAATGGGAGTGAATGCCCACAGTGTATGAAGAATCACAAGCTGAGAGAATTCAAAATAAGCAGTATTTAGTTTATCATAGAATGTAAATGTAGAATCTGGGATTTTCAGTATCTGGGGCTGAAGAGACAAGCTGGAGGAATTGGGGAGTGGCCCCTGTGCTCCTTGTTCTTGCTCTCGTCCCCCATCTTTTGCTGAGTTGGATTTTAGAGATTGGTTTAGAGTAGAAATGCCATGTTAGCATAGGCAGTGGGCATTGGTAACATTCTGTCAATAAAAAGTGCATTTTGGATGTGGTTGGGTCAGGGGTGCTGTACATGAGGTGTGGGGCTCTCTGATCTGCTGGGGNGGGGAACAGAAACCCCGAGGAGAATCTCGGGGAACATCAACCCCGAGAGGGATGGAGGACAGGGATGCAGCAGGGACAAACCCCAGCTGGACAGGGAGGGAGAACCTGTCAGGGATGAAGAAAAGACACCAGAGCAAAACTCCTCATTCTCAACCGCTTTTATACAACAATAAAATGTCTTGCAGTCAATTATTTTACCTATACTTTGTTGTTGTTAGAAGTGACTGACTGGCCTCTTCCAGCTTTGACCTTTTGTTTTTTGGTTGTTTTCCCTCCCTGCATGAAGCAGGAGGCTGCAGGGAGGCTCTGCAGGGCTGTGTGAGCTTCCTGCCCCTCCCTGTGACGCTGTCACCCCACAGAGGCTCTGCTGCTCCCACACCTCCCCTGATCCCCGAGTGCTGCTGGGGCCTGAACAAAGCTGGGCAGGAAATGTTTTTCCCAGCTAGAGAAACATTTTGTTCCCATTCTGTGCTTGAGCCAAATGGGGTTTTCTTGAGGCCTTTTTGTCTTTTTCTAAACAAAGGGATAAGTAAGCAAACACGTCTGCAAGGAGCTGATTGAAGCGGCCAAAGCTCAGACTTGCTGAGGGCTTTGGCAAGATGTGAAAATGCAGTTTTCTGACCCAAATCAGGCTCATGACTCACAACCAGGCCCTGCACACACAGGACATCACCAGGTTGCAGACAGGGCTGGGATGGTGCCTTCTTTCCCTGGAAAGTCCATCCCTAGCAGAAGTCACTCCAGCCAGAGCACTCCCACAGAAGGTTTCTGTTTTGATAACATGCCATTTTCCAGGGAAAAATATTTTTATCTGAAAGCTCTCCACCCTGTTTGCCCACAGAATGACAAAGTTAACTTGGATTTGCATCCCCAGGGGACTGGAGGATGTGTGTGCAGGGAAGCCAGCCTGCCTGGGCTGTGGGGAGAGGCACGGCCAGCCCTGCAGCTTTGCTGGGGATCGAGGCAGCAGTGCTGGCAGTGCCCAGCCCTGCAGCTTTGCTGGGGACTGAGGCAGCAGTGCTGGCAGTGCCCAGCCCTGCAGCTTTCCTGGGCAGTGAGGCAGCAGTGCTGGCAGTGCCCAGCCCTGCAGCTTTCCTGGGCAGTGAGGCAGCAGTGCTGGCAGTGCCCAGCCCTGCAGCTTTCCTGGGATTGAGGCAGCAGTGCTGGCAGTGCCCAGCCCTGCAGCTTTCCTGGGATTGAGGCAGCAGTGCTGGCAGTGCTGCTGAGCCTGGGAGGGATGTGGGGCTGGGATGGGCTGTGTGCCCTGGAACTGAAGCTTTGCTTCTGTTTATGGCTCAGGGACCACATCCTGAGTGCAGCCAGCACCTTGCCTGTCCTGGCGGTCAGAAATGCCTCCAAGGCAGCCTGGACATCAATTAAATAAGAGCTGAGTTCAGGGGCAGGCAGGGTTTTATCACAGAGAACTGCAAGGAACTTTGGCCATGTCCTCCCTTCTTCCACCAGCTCTTCCAGGACCTGGGACACCTTCCATCCTGGAAGGTGACAGGGATGTGGATGCAGCCTGGCACAGGGGCAGTCTGGGGTGTGCCAGGTCCCTGGCCCTAAAGGCACAGGAACTAGAATCACCAACATGGACAATCAATCCCTTTCAATCCCTTTTTTCATCCTTCTTGCTTTTCCTCTTTCTCTTTCCGTAGGCAAAGCTCAGCTCTGGGAGGCCACAGCAGCTCAGCCATGGCTGGGGGTTCCAGCTCCCTCCAGCTGCTTTGGAGCCCCTTTGGAGAGGAATCCTGCAGAGCAGAACCTGCCAGGATTCTCCATGTGGAGCTGACAGCAAAGGCACCCCAGAGCAGCCACCCCAACACACGGGGCAGAATCACCCAGGAAATTCAGGATTAGGGGTGAAACTCATCCCTTCCCTCTGGCTGAGGCACACAGGCACCTCAGGGAGAGCCTGTGAGGCAGGGCCTGGGTCAGGAGAGCCCCTGGGCAGGGAGCCAGCCCAGCTGGACAGCCCCACCTGGCTTAGGGACATTTCCCCTTCGAGGCTAAATCCAGCACAGGGTGCAATTCCAGACCTGATCCACAGCCCCTCTCTCAGCGTTGCTGTTCCCTGAGATTCTCCTCGGGGTTGCTGTTCCCCGGGGCAATCAGGTTTTTGTCTTCTCTTTGCCCTGAGTGTTTCACACCAGAGCCAGAGCAGACAGGCTGAGTCCCCAGTCCGTTTTTCCAAGGTTGTTTATTCTTCATTATCTCAGTTCTGTCCCAGCTCTGCAGGGCATCCCCAGCAGAGCAGGACTGGGCGGCTCAGAGAGCCCCACACCTCATGTACAGCACCCCTGACCCAACCACATCCAAAATGCACTTTTTATTGACAGAATTTTACCAATGCCCACTGCCTATGCTAACATGGCATTTCTACTCTAAACCAATCTCTAAAATCCAACTCAGCAAAAGATGGGGGACGAGAGCAAGAACAAGGAGCACAGGGGCCACTCCCCAATTCCTCCAGCTTGTCCCTTCAGCCCCAGATGCTAAGAATCCTAATTTCTATATTTATATTCTATAACAGACTAACTACTATTTATTTTTAAATTCTTAGGGTTTGTGATTCCTCTTACATGTGAGTATTCACTGCCATGGCAGGGATCAGAGGCAGTGTCCTCCTGGTCTCTGTGTGAGGCTCTGACCCCCCTGGACAGACCCCAGACCCCCTGTCCTGTCCCCAAACCCTCCAGGGTGGCCACAGGGATGTCCTGGACTCTGACACCCCTCTGTCCCTGCCATGGATGAGCACAGCAGAGGAGGAGATGAAGGGAAGGGTTTCCAGCTCTGGAACTGTTCCCTGCCAAGCTGGCAGAAAGGATTAATGTGACACATGCAATCCTCTGCCAGAAGGGATGGGAGACATCACAAAGGTGTCTGGGGATTTCCTGGGGTCACTCAGGTCCCACAGACTCCCCTGCCTTGGTCCTACAAAGGGCATATTCCATATCCTGGAATTCCAGCCAAATTCCTACAGGTTACTCCTTCCCATCCCCTGTGCTGGGACACAGACACAGCAACTCCCTCATTTTGGGATTATTTTTATTTAGTTATGGTCGCACTGCTACAGCTGCTGGGTGCCTTGCAAAGCTCAAAGAGCCTCATTAGGAAGGGAAATGACCTTTTCTAGCCCTGCTTCTGCTCCCCTGAGCGTGGCAGGCTGATATTTGTTCATACTGGTAAAGAGCTCTGAGCTCCTGGAATGGAATTTCTGTCATGGAAAAATCAGCTGGGTTATTGTGAGGAGGTTCTAGCCCAGTCAGTAAATGGATTTTCCCATCTGTGTGAGCAGAGCAGAGTCTGCCTTTCTTTGGAAAACCTCTAACAGGTTGCTCCAGGCACAGGAAGGTGCTGAGGAACAAATTTTCCCTTTCTTACAACTTTTATTCTGCGTATTATGAGGGGGAAAATAAAGTATTATAAACACAGGACTACTTGACCAGGTTCTAATATTGGATTCCTTGTGAAACCACACACTGGAGGCATTTAATCTCAATTAAAAGATCAATTACGTTTATCAACAGATAAAAGATTATCTGGGGCATTACACAAATACAACACAATTTATCACCACCTGGTAAGTAACCTCTAATGAATCTTTAAACACTTCCCATAAATTACAAATAAAATCCAGTCCTATCATTGTGTTAGAGTTCTGATTCTCCAGTTAAGCTCCTATGGGATGGGTCTTTACTGTTATCCATAGTTATTTAGGATTCCTTTACTTTATCTGGGGAAAGTTGTATGTTCTAAAAATTAATTTTAGGCATGGAAAATACATTTGTCATCTTGGCAACAATCTGGGCATTTATATGAAGATCAGGTTGAGAAAAGCATTCATGATTTGACACTGAATGAGAAATGAGGCTTCTTGTTCATAATCCTGGGAATATCTGAGGGCTGTGATCAGGCCTTGTTAATTAATCTTGTTAATTTTGGGACACTTCTACAGCAGGTACCATTCCTGACCCTCTGAAGGGCCCATTTGCCTTTGGATCTGTAACTCTCAGAGCTGGATCTGCATCTCCCTTTGCTCCAGTGCATGGCAGTGAAGAACTCAGAGCTGCTATGGGCATGGAGGATTTGGATTTTGGACTAAAGTGAGGTGTGAAAAGGCCCTGAGCACAGCTCAGTGTCAGTAAATCCCCTGATCTCCATCCAGTAAAAGCCTGATGCACCTGCTGGCTCTGCCTTTTCTTTTGCAAACAAACTGAGCAAGAGGAACAAAAAAATGCAAACCAAGCCCATCACTGAGCCAGAGGGACTGGCAGTGTTTGCTGTAAGGCTCTGTAGGTCCTCTAACACCAGTGTCCCCATGGCTCACCTGCTGGGATTGGGATTACTGGGATTATTTGGGTTATTGAGGATATTTGAATTATTGGGATTATTGAGATTATTTGGGTTATTTGGGTTATTTGGATTATTTGGATTATTTGGATTATTTGGATTATTTGGATTATTTGGATTATTTGGATTATTTGGGTTATTGGGGTTATTTGGGTTATTTGGGTTATTTGGATTATTTGGGATTATTGGGGTTATTTGGGTTATTGGGGTTATTTGGGTTATTGGGAAGGACAATCTGTGGGGGCAGCTGTGGAGCCTCCACCACTCTCTCGTTATCAGTGTTTTTACATTAAAAGCCACATTTCTGATCTGTGCATTGAGACAGCACAGAGGAGCTCCCTCCTGCTCACCTCAGGACTGGCTGCACTTCCAGAAGTGTCCCTTACATGCTCTGGGACATCTCCAGTGACCTGTTTGTGACCTCCAGAGCTGAGGCTGTGCTGGCCCAGGAGCAGCCCTGAACCAGAACCAGACTGTGACTTCCAGGGTGGAGGAAAAGGGGGGAACATCCCAGTGGCTGGAATGCCCATCCCTGCTGAAACCCTGCCTGGCATGGCAAGGGCAAGGGCACAGGGACAGGCACAGGGACAGGGACAGGCGAGGGCACAGGGACAGGCACAGGGACAGGCACAGGGACAGGCACAGGGACAGGCAAGGGCACAGGGACAGGCAAGGGCACAGGCACAGGGACAGGCACAGGGACAGGCACAGGGACAGGCACAGGGACAGGCACAGGGACAGGGACAGGCACAGGGACAGGCACAGGGACAGGCACAGGGACAGGCGAGGGCACAGGGACAGGCACAGGGACAGGCAAGGGCACAGGGACAGGCACAGGCACAGGGACAGGCACAGGGACAGGCACAGGGACAGGGACAGGGACAGGGGCAGGCACAGGGACAGGCAAGGGCACGGGCACAGGCACAGGCACAGGGACAGGCAAGGACACAGGAACAGGCACAGGGACAGGGACAGGGACAGGCTGGAAGCCTCACTAAGGGTGGAGCTGGCTGCGCCCCTGGAGACGATGCCCAGGTGAGAAACCCGTGAGGGATCAGGGTGGCAGCTGTGTAATATAAATAACATCACTGGGATTCCCTGAAATACCCGATGCAAACAGGGATTTTCTCCGTGCCCCAAGAGCAAGGGAGGCACAGCGGGGCAGGGAGGGTGGAGGTGGCTCCCAGCAGGACACGGTGGGCAGCAGGAAGAGCCCAGACTGCTAAATACCCAGGGAAGGGGGCACAGAGAGAGAGAGCCTGATCCTCGGCTGGTGTCCCCTTCCCGGTGTCCCCTTCCCGGTGTCCCGGAGCCCTGAGAGCCCCGGACCGGGCAGATGCCACCTCTGTGCCCCTGGGGGAAGGTGTTGCCACCTGATGCTCCCCAACTCCGGCTTTGCATGGACAACAACAGCGGGAATTCGCTCCTTTGCCCCATCTCGGTCAGCAGCAACAGTAAACCCAGGAGCTCTGAGAAATGACAGGGAGAGAGCGAGTGAAGTCCCCTCGCCTCGGCTGGTGACGTCTCTCCTTCCTCCTTTTTTTTTTTTTTTTTTCCTGTCCCTATAAAGAATCTCGGGCTCGCATCAAACTTCCCTGCCAAAGCCCAGGCGAGGCGAGGGGAGGGGGAGAATCCCAGAGCAGAGGGCTCCGGCCATGCCCCAGCGCCGCCCGCCCGCTGCCCGCCCCGGGCAGGTGCCCCCGGGCAGGTAGAGCCAGGTGGGCTCGGGCAGTCCCGTCCGTCTGTCCTGCTGAGAGTTCTGTCCTTCCTGCCCATCCCCGCGGCACCTGCGCCTCCCTGGAGAAATCCATCCCGCCTCATCCCAAACTCCGGGCTGCCGCTCGCCGGCTGCAGGAAACTTCTTGCCAAACCTTTTCTGGTGTTCTTTTTTTTTTTCGCTTTGCTTTTTTCACCTCTCGAGTGACTCTGCGCCAGCCAGGAGGGCTGGGGAGGCTTCTGAGGCAGAGCAAGGCTCCCCCAGACACCCCGAGGATTGGAGAAACGGGGGGAAAGAAGGAATAAGGGGATTGCGGAAAAGGAAAAAACCCCAAGAACCTCTGGAAGAGGGGAAGGCGAACGCAGCCCGCAGCCGCGGGATGAAGCAGTGAATGGAAAGAACGATTTGACTGCAATCAACAAGTGGGAACTGCAGCGCGCCTCGTCCTTCCCTCCCTCCCCGCTCCGGCTTTCCCAAACTTCTGCTGCGAAGGAAAACTTCTCCCGCGGGCTCGGGACAGCACCAGGACCAGCCCCGGGATGCTGCCCCGGCCCGGCGCCCTCCTGGCCGTCTGTGCCCTTCAGGGGCTGCTGCTGCTGCACGGTAAGAGCCGCCCGTGTCCCGGGGGTGGCAGCGGGGACACCCCGGGGGTGGCAGCGGGGACACCCCGGGGCCGCTGCCGCTGGCGGTGCCGTCCCTCGGGGGGCCTCGGGAGAGCGCTCCGGGATGCTTTTTTTGCGCTTTTCCTCGCTTTTTGTGCTCCTCCGCCGGCGCGGTGAGGTGTCACCCACCGGAGACAGGGCAGGTGTCACCGCTGTGTCCCCAGGGTTCACAGCTCCGTTAAAACCGATCGTTGCAAATAATGGTTAAAAACTGACCCCATTGAAGGTGTCGCACATAAAGGTCGGGTTTTAACGGGTGTTTCCCCTCGAGATTTGGCCGCTTGATTAAAAATAGCAGCTTGTGAGTGTTCTCCAATTTGTGGCTTTTTTGCCCTCGGTGTGGGAGGGTTTCTGGTTGTATTGGATCACTCGAGGCAGAGCTGAGGCTTTGGAAGGAGGAGCTGTCTGGGGGTGCCGGGGCTATCCCGCTGTCCTGGCTCATGCTGGAGCTGTGGGCACAGACATCACGGGCATTCTCTTTGATGTTCCAGTTCTGATCCTTTGATATTTCAATTTTTGTTTTGTTCACGTGGTGCTTCTTCACTGCCTTCCTTTTCTCAGCGCGGGTGCCAGGTTAGATCCCCTGCTCTCCAAAACTCATTTTCCTTTGCAGCAAACTCCCTGTCCCCCCGGATTTATTCCCAATTTTTGCTGCTATCAGAAAAGCCAAGAGGCAGGTTAATGAGATTTGGGAGAGCTTTTCCATCTGCCGTATGACTTTTCATTATCTCATTAAGCATGAGGATTTTGCTGGATTACTGAGCTATTCATTCATGACGCTGCAAATTGTGTAAGGGAGATGGGCTCTTGTTTATTGGGGAATTCCTTCTGACAGAAAGGACTTTTTTCCTTTTTTTGGGTAGTGGATGGATTGCACAGCACGAGGCTGTTGTTCTTCACACATTACAATCTTTTCACAGTTAAGAGGATAGCTTCTGGAAACACTGGAGCATCACTGCCCTTGATTTTCTTGGATTCGTTCAGGGGTTTAATGTATTCCTTCTGCAGAAAGGGACTGATTGGCAGGCACAAGCCCTGGGGAATGTCACACTTTTGCCACAGTTACCTGCAGAATAAACAGCTAAGCCTGAGGTTGAGCTCCAAAGGGCTTGTCCAGGAAAAGCTGAAGCAGCAAACCTGGCAGGAGCAAGGAGTCCCTGCAGGATCCTCGGGATCTGTGTCCCCAGGGAAGGTGTCCTGTGCCAGCTCAGCCAGCAGGGCCCACACCTGGGGCTGCACTGGAGCAGCACGGGAGGGTTCCCGGGGTTTGCTGCAGCTGCACGGGAGCTCCAACCTCGGGACAGCCTGGAAAAGCTGCCCAGAATCCAGCGTGGATTTCAGAGGCATAAATCACCACAGGATCTCGTGGATCAGAGAGGGACTGGGAGATGGGAGCAACCGTGGTGTGCCCAAATGTTCCTGAGGCTCCAGGGTGAAGGGAGCACAGGGGAAAGGCCTGGCTGGAGATGCTGCTGCATTTCAGGGCTGCTCGGGTCCTTGCTCACCAGGTTCCTTTCCTAATAATTTCAGCCCTGATAACCTTGGAGTTTGGTCCAGATTCCTTTTGCCATCAGTGCCAGGCAAGAAGAGAATGCCAGGAGAAGGCAAAGTCTTCATCCTGTGCCAGAGGGAGGAAGGCAGGAGCATCCCTGTGCCCGCAGGCAAAGGCTGGTGAGGGACTTGGAGCTGCAGTGTGGGTGTCAGGAGCTTGGTTCACCTTTAGGAAGAGATAAAACCCCAGCACAGCCTCTGGGTGCCCTCACTGGGCCAGAGGGAGACAGGGCCAGGAAGGCCAAGGATTCGGGATGGCACTGGTGTCACTGAGGAATCCACTCCTCACCACCTTGCCCTCCAAGTTCCTCTCCAGCACCGAGCTCAGGGAAGCTCTGCTCGACCTCCCAAAGCCTGGGCTTATCCCTCAGCTGTGGTTAAACCTTCCCTGGGATCCCTGTGGCCAAAGTTAGGCAGGGCTGTGCTGGGGAGGCTGACCCTGATTCCAGTCCAAACAATTCCATCTGCAATGCAGAGGGAAGGAAAGTCCTACAGCAGTGAAAGGACCAAGGTATCGACTCCTCAGCCACCTTCCCCTCCAAGTTCATCTCCAGCAATGAAATTCTGACCATGACATTTATCCAGGTCTCCTTTGGAGAGTTCCTGACTTATTTGGTGCTTTCAGCAGGGGGAAGAGACCACACAAACATAATCCCAGTGATTTCCCACCTTGCTCTAAAATACAGCTCTAAATACATCTTTGAATTTCCCCATTTAGTTCCATGAGTACCATTAAATTTCCACTTTCCTTTTGCTCACTGCTCAGCTCATTCTCAGCTCCTCAGAGCTCTTGCTGCTCAGAAATTACCACTGATGGGGTAAGGATGGTGCAGATGCCAACAGCTGGCACAGGTTTTAGGCGTGGAGTGGGAGGGTTCACAATCAGCCCTGGCAAAAACAACCTGCAAAGAAATCCTTACACCTTCAATTGGGCATGAAAAATTCAGTATCTTTCACCTGCTGACATGATCCCCAGAAGGTTTTTAATATCTGAGCAATCCAAGTAACTTTTTGGGTAGTGGAGTAAACTCAGCCATGTCAGTGATTTAACTCTGGAAATTATTAAAGATTGAAGACTAAAAATTAGGCCCTGCTGGATGGCTTTGAAATTAAAGCACGTTTGAAATTGATTTTTTTGTTGTTGTTTAATTTTGCAATATCTTCTACAAATTGAATATGCTGGCTGGGCAATGAAGCTTGTTAACACAGAGATTTCAATTAAATCATGTATCAGCAGAGAAAAGCTTCAGGAGCTCGGATCCCTCCCACTTTTCCAGCCAGGATGGTCACAGGGTCCAGCAGGATGAGTGTGACTGTGCCAAGGCAGAGGCACTGGGGGGTTGTTTTCCCAAAAAAACTTGTGTGTCCTAATTGGTGTTATTCCCAAACGTTTGCTTTGCTGTGGGAAAATGTTACAATCAGCAGAGGAGCCTTTTTTAGGCTGGTGATATCTGAAGCTGCCACATTCAAAACCAACTGGAAATCTCTTTATACCAATTGAGCCATTTAAGGCAAGGGAAAAAATGTCAAATATTTCTGAGTGCTCCCTGAACTTCTGAAAAACAGCATCATACCCAAAAGAATACTGAGAAAATGAACCAGATGGTTTCCTGAAGGTTTCTGGTGTAAGAACTTGCAGTATTGTCTTTAAGACTTGTACAAAATATTTATGTGTGAGCATTGGTCTGCTCTGAGTAAGAGCAACGGGATCCTGGCATTTGGGTCATTCCTGCCCTTTCACACATTCCCTGGATTGTTCATTTTATGACAAATTATTTGTAGAAAGTGATAACTCAATCTGCTGCACTCTGAATATGAGATAGGGCTGAATGCAGAATATTGGTGGTGTTATTATGTACACGAACAAAAAGTTTCCAAGCCCAGCAGGAAATTGCTCAGGTACACCAGGGAAAGGTGATCTGAGCTTTTTTGGGGATTTGTCTCCCAGATCAGCAGTGCAGTTTGAGGAGGGAGAACCTGCTCTGCCCCATATCTGCTGAGGGATGAGACACCTCTGGTGCTTCCAGAGACATTTGTGATGCAGGAAGGGTCACTTGGCCACCAGAAAAAGCACAGGGGACACAAAGAAGATGCTCCCAGTTCTCATTGCAGGAGAGTTTTGGGGGCAGCAGCAGCCACCTGCACTTTTTAAAGCTGCACAGGAGATTTCCAAAGTGAGCACAAGGAGGGTCCTGAAGCACAGCCCTGCTGAGCTTCCCCTGCTCCCTTTGGGATTTCCTCGGACCCACCTTTCCTTTTTCCCCAAACCAGCCCAATGTACAGGAACGGGAATTGGGAGTGGAAGTAATTAAGGGATAATGGAGCATCTAAACAACAGCTGGATTGAAATAAACTTGTCCCCAGTGCTTTCCTCCATGACTGACAGGACACGAAGCTCTGAGTGCCCATCAGGACATTCCCGTCCCTCCTTCATCACAACCCCCAGGATGGCTGTGGCTGCCCAAAAAAAACCTGGATAAAATCTGTGTCATAGAGAACTGAGCTCCCTGTTAGGCACTTCTTTAATTTTATTTTTAAGGCAACAGATAAAAGAGTAGAAGCTGCCAAAATCCACCAAAGTCAAGGTTTTTATCTGGAAATGGCATTGAATAGAAGGGCCTGCTTGAGGCCCCAGGGAGCAGCACTCCAGGAGCAGAGCTGCAATCACCAGGAGCAAGGCAGGATCAGCCAGATCATGGGGATCAAGGATCCTGCACGAGGTGTGACCTCAGAGGCTCCTCCAGGAGCCCCTGCCTCGAGTGGGAAGGAGGAAGGCTCAGGACCAGCCTGATCTGCTGAGGCTGGGATGAGCTCAGGACCAGCCTGATCTGCTGAGGCTGGGATGAGC
>VXBR01002314.1:0-23367 GCA_013400215.1 Cisticola juncidis
GGGGGGGGGGGGTTGGAGGGTTCCTAACAAGCAGAGAGGTGGGGAATGACAGTGTGGGGCCAGAAACTTGGCAGTGGGTTCTCTCCCACTTGGCAATGGTTAGCCAGCCCCTGGTGTGTGCCTGTCACTACATGATGTCCATACACATTCTGTATTCAGGTATGACAATGGAGAGAATGTGTAATGGGTACATCTCATGGCTGTTTGTAGATGTGGCCAGAGAGAGGGCTTTTCCAGCTCCTCAGGTGGATCCTGTGCTGGCTCCCAGCTTGTATCCCACGGGTAAGTATCTGTGAGTCTCCACTGACTTCACAGAGCAAGCTTTCCTTTTCCACATGAGTCATGAGAGATTTAATTCCATAATTTCTGTTAATGTCCTCATGTAAAGCTAAAACAGGGAATGATTCCCATCAGACACTTGAAGTTAGAAAGAAGGTCCTGAAAGACTTGAAGAAAACTAAAAAAGGTTAGTATAACTTACTCTGTTAACTGTTAGGCCCTGGGGAGCTGAGCTTTTAATTTCTGTAGCCTGTGCAGCAGGAAGGGATTGGTCAGAGCCTCACTTCAGGGACACTTGATTGTCACCTTGCATGGGCTGCAGAGGCACAGGGATGGTCCAGCACAGTGTCTGCTACCAGCTGAGCTCTTAGATGAGTCTCGGGGGCAGCCTCTGCTACAGTTGTACCATTACTGGTCAGAATTGCTTTGTGCAGCTGGAATATTCAGATGTCAGGAACAGGTGTGTGCTGAATTTGTGTTGAGCTCATGCACAGCCCAGCTTCAAGGCAAGAATGGCAACCCATGAGAAATTCTGCAGGCACTTCTGCTTGTGATGGATTTTCAGCCAGCAGACTGATAGCCCTGGTGGGATGAGTGGGACTGTTGGTGGTGCTTCTGGAGCGTGAGGGATGTGCAGAGGAGCTAACTGCTTCTGAGCCTGGAGGGGAGAGCACCCAGCCAGGCACTGCAGGAGGGAGGGCCCTTGGCTGCTAGAAAGGAGGGGCAGGCAGGTTTGGGTTGCAGGGACCAGCAGGCTTTGTCAGGGCTGTAGACAGTGTAGAGAAAGAAACAGGAGCAGCTCCCCGAGGATAACTGTTGTCCCTGGTGTGTTGAGGTGACTGCCACCAGTGTGCCACAGAGATGCTTGTAGTCATGTCTGGATAGGAGGAGAGATTGCTCACTTCCCATCACACCCAGTTCCCAGAAATTTCAGAACTTTGGTCTTTTGGGAATGAAGCGACTTGTGAGATTATTTGTAGCACAGAGCACAGTAATGTGTTCTGTTTTCTCTTCTCCTGCAGGGCAAGGGGCTGAAGAAGAGGCCAAGACTCAGGATTCTGAATTGCTGGCCATGTACTCTATTCTAGGGCTTGCAGTATTCTTGTGTGTGCTGCTGTTTTGGGTAATTGTATGTTGCATAGGCATGTCATGGCTGAGGGAGAAACACGTGCGAGTTGGCTTTTTGCTGCCTTGACAAAGCAACTGCTGGCAGTACTCTGCTGAGATCTCTCCAGTGCAGTCCTTTAACTGTCCTCCTAATTAATATCAATTAGTTGTCGTTTCTGAAGTGCATTTGCACAGGGTGCCCCAGAGACATGGAGCAGCACTGGGACAAACTGATACTGACTGAAAAAACAAAGATCAAACTAGAGCTAGAGGTGAAGCAGAGTCAGGAGAAGGACCAGGATGCAGATCTCCCAGATGCTCTCTGGCTGATGGTGGCTCTTCACAGGACAACTGGTATCTGGGGATTCACCTCACCCCACACCATCCCAGTGTCCCTGTAACCAGTATCAACAGGGATCTTGTGCCTCAGAAGACTGTCATTTTTTAAATGAATAATATATTTAATTTTTTTTTGCCAAAAGCAGTGAGTTCTTGCCTGTTTTGCCTGTTTCTGTTTGAGTAAAATGCACAGAGCTGGCACTAGGGCTCTATCTGTGAGAGAGACTGTCAGACACCTGCACTGCAGTGCAGCATCAGCCTGTTTTCCTCACTGGGGCCATCATCAAGGCTTTCCTCCACCGGAATGGGGACTTGCTGGTAAGTCGTGAGGTGCAAAGGCTTGTCCATGAGCTTCCTTGAGATGTTGCACTGATTCAGGATTGTCTGGGTAGAGAGGGAAGGAGGTTCTGGGAAGGATGGGCACCCCGTGCTGAGCACTTCAAGGAGGGCTGATGGGGTGACACAGGCTGCAGGTACAGCAGTGTTCCCCATCCCAGAGCTCAGAGATGAGAAACGAGTGGAAAATTGGAGCAGGGCTGGGTGGGAGAGGAGAGTGAAAGCAATGTGCTATTAATCACAAGGGTGGCATTAAAAATGAATCAGAGTTAAAAGAAATAACAAAAACTAGAAATAATAATAACAAATGTAAAAATAAAATAACAAATGTAAAAATAAAGAGTTAAAGCATTGCAGACTGTCAACCAAGGAGAGGAACACCCTTGGAATACATCTAAAGTCACACTGGCTGAGTGCAGCTGATCCCGTCCAGGCTTATGTGGAGTCTGGCTTGCAAGGTTCTTTTCAGAGCATGTCAGATGACACGAAGTACAGATCAAGAGCCAGTTTTATCACACCTCTGCCCTGCAACTGTGTCTGAGGGGTACAGCAGCCAGGCAGAAAAGGCTTTAGACACTGTCCTAGGCTACCTTGCAGGGCATTATAAACATCTCTTCCCAGCACCTCTTCCCCTGTGCAGAGCCCCCCACGTCACCCAGTCAGCCCAGCTGCTGACCTGACTGTGCACTCCCACTCTGTGCACTCCCACTCTGTGCATTCCCACTCTGTGCACCTGCAGAAGCTTCCCCCAGTGCCTGATTTTGCCTACTCAGGTGTCAGCAGGCAGTCCTGAAATTCTTAGCACAGGGAAGGTGTTCTAGAAGGTCCCAGAACAGCTCTCAGAGGATGGCTGTTGTCTCTGGTGTGTGTAGGTTATTGCCACCAACCTGGCAGAGAGATGCTCATAGAGTTCTTATCTCCCACCACACTCAGTTCCCAGGAATTCTGGAACTTTGTCCTTTTGAGAATAAGGCCTTTTGAACTACAATCAGCAAGGGGTGGGGATTATGGCTCTTGACTCTCCATACAAAAAACAGACTCATCAGAATCACAGAATCACTTGAGCTGGAAGAGACCTGCAAGGATCATCAAGTCCAACTCCTGGCCCTGCACAGGATACCCAAAGAATCATGCCATGTGTCTGAGAGCATTGTCCAAATGCTTCTTGAACTCTGTCAGGGTGATGCTTCCAGGGAAGCTGCCATTTGCTGTTCAATAACATGATATGCACAGCGAGGCTGGTGCAGGTGGGAACTGCCAAGCTCATGTGTGTTTTTCCCTGTCATCCACACCAGCTTGTTCATATAGGTCTGAAATGTCCCACACATATTTCAGAATATTTCAGAAATAAAAAAATTTTTTTTTCTACAACTCGGGCACAAAAAATCACCAGGAGGAAGAATAGGACAGATCTGAGGGAAGAGAGCCTTTTTTTGTAAAGTATCAAAATTATTCCCGTCCCCAGGCTAAAACATTCTGCTGAAAAGCTATTCAGATGCAGTGAGTAGCTGGGCAAACAGCAAAGGTAGATTTCTCAGGAAGGCTCTGCACTCTGAAAGTTTGGATGTGCTCAGAAGTTTGTCTCAGGTTGGGCTATGGGTTTGTTGGGGATTTTTGGGGTTTTTTTGTTGGTTTTTTTTTTAGCAATCATGCATTTATAAAAATCTATTTATGGAAATACAAGAGTTTCATGAATAAATGAGATAGCGTATTCCTTTCTTCATTTAGTGAATTACAGTATCAACATTTGAGAGCCTGTTCATGAATTAATAATTACTTTAATCAATAAAAATAATTACAGTGCTAAGAACATTTTAACAATGAATGCTTTCATGCCATTTTCACTCCTTTTTAATTAAAGCATGACAACTCATATTTACCATTTTCATCATGATCTCTCTAAATGGTGAAATTTGTCATCTTTGACTTGGGCTCTAATTATAATTCTTTTAGATGGTTCCGATTTCTCCTCATTATTCAATTATGCTTGTTACAATTTTAAACTGACAAAATTTTCCTCTCTAAATCTCTTTCATGCTGTAAGAATATCTTTGACTTTATAATACCCATTTTAAATATTCTATGCTAGCCAAAATAAATGCAAATTAAATATATGAAATAGAAAAACAAATATAAACTTCTGAATATAAATAAATACAGTAGAAGACCAATTATTTTCAGTTTAAATGCATCTATCTTACTTCAGTACAGCATGAAATATTAATAAAAATTTGCTGCAAATACAGAAATTGTAATAAGACCATAATAAGCTTGCAAAAACAGCATGCAAACTTAATTTTTGTGCCTGGGACACAGCTTCCAATTAAATGTTCTCTTACTATTTTTTAATATGGAATCTCTTCCTTGCTTTTTCACTAGATAGGATGGCATTTCCTTAAATATAATAACTTGCTATGATAGTCTTCTTCAGCCTATTTTCCATAATTACTTTAGTATATTTTTATAATCTTGGCCGTGTGAGAAAAAAATCCTTTTCCTGCAGTAAGATTTGTTTGCCTCACAAATTCATGAGTTCTCTTGGTGCCTCAGCAATGTTTTGCCTGGTGTGAGCTAAGGGACTGAGCCACTGAGGAAGTACAGGGGAAATTATTATGCTTGAGCTGATCACAATTAGGCAAGTAGGACCTAGGTTTTTAAATTCTTTGCTTTGTAAAATAGCATTTAGTGCTAAGAAATCTTATGAGCACTCTAAGAGCTTTTTACTTATTTCAAACTCAACCTTCAGGTGCTTCAGGAATCGACTTAGCTTGGGGGTTTCCTCCTGTGAATTCATACCATCTGAAAAACATGTAATTGTGACATGCAATGTCTCCTAGTAATCCCCACAATGTTTTTTTTTACACCTTGCTATGATATGCCTTTGGTACAAAATGCCTGCAACCACTTAACTTTCCAGCGCATCAGATTTTCTTGCAAACGGTGTCGTAAAGAGATGTGTTGGGGCAGGTATCAATATGGTCCAGTTGCTGTGCCTGTCAGGTGGTTTTACCTATCCTAAAGATGTTTTCAGTTGACATTTATGGTTTTCAATCACTGCATAACGTCTGCCTAAAAAGCCAAATACCTCCTCCTGTGCCTGTCAGAAACTGTCACGTACAGCCAGACTGCTGCTTCAGGAATTCATTGGGCATCAGTCTGAAACAGATCCCACCATTTGAATCTAACCTCCATGAACTACTCCGATGGGACAATTAAAGACCAAACTGTAGTTTGTGTGCATGGAGGGGAGTAAGGTAAATTGGCAGACGAAACCAGATTCCTGCTGTCATATCTCTGGAGTGCTTGACTTAAAGTCATCACAAGGTTGTTTCAACACAGTTTTGCGCCTGCACTTTTCAGTAGTTTTAGCAGATCCATTAGGAAGAAAGCAGCAAATAATTCAGTACAGAAATAGATCATCAGAAGGATTAAAAAATTTGAGATGCACAGTTCAGAGCTTTGCTGCTAAACCTAATTTAGCATCAGCAGCTGCTTTCTCTGAATGACTTTTTCAATAGCTTCATGCAAACTGGCTTACCATGCTGGAAATCCTGGGGTTAATTCCAGCTCTGGAACAAAGTGTGCACCTGGGTGCCCACGTCCCTGCTGCCTTTCACCAAGCACTTCTGGCCTGTCCTGCTTTGTCTTTTCTCTCTGCCCAGGTCCTTTTTCAGAATTTTTCCTTGCTTCTCCCAGCTTCTTCTCCATGGAGGCTCTATAGGCTTTGTCTAGGCATTCCTGTTGTTCCTGGGTGCTGCACTGTTTGAACATTGGATTACTCTGTGGTATTTAGTAACAATATAGCAGTTTAAAAAAGGAACAAAGGTATAAAACTTGATAATGGTTACATTCTGTTTTTTATCCAGAGGCCAATTCCCCATTGCAAAATATATATATATAAGTGTTGCTTTACTTGTAATTGAGATTAGTTGGTATACGAGATGTTGGCTTTTTGCACACACACACAGCAGATTTAATTTGTGATATATTAATTGCATTTGGTGTGTTAGCATCTTAGTGCATTTTAATAACAAAAACTATTTTTAGAATTTTTTTACTTTATGTGAGTCAGAGAATTGAGAAAGTATTTTTAAAGATATTTGCATAGTCTTTTTTTTTTACAAGGAATATGGACAGCTTTAGACTGGACTGTCCCATATGCAAATAACTAAGAGACAATCACAATCACTGATTTTTACATTTACTATTTTTCAGTGGCAGAGAACATGTTTTTGTGAAATCCAAAGCAGCAGTTGCCTGTACGCAGTTGCTATTTCAGTATGAGCAGTAATTGCTTTAATGAAGCAGAGAGGAGCTCAGATACCTATTTTCCTGGCATATGTTCCACAAGATACTAAACACCTGAAATATTACACCCAAATCCAATGTCAAAATGCTTTTCCTGTGTTATTTCTTGAACTCAGAATATTAATATATGTCCAAAAAGTAAGTTGAGCAAATATTTGCTTTTAGTGGATTTATCATTTGCTATTGGCAGCTACCTCAGATTATTTCAAGACATCTGAGAATACTGTGCCATGACATGATACAGCTTTTCCTTTAAAAAAGACATAAAAATAATTACTCTATAAGGTGTAAGACATTTATGAGGTTGCATGAATGGTTGCATAATGTGCACATGGTGAAAGCTGTACATTTCATGTTAAATACAAGAATGACTGTGCACTGGGAGGGAATGTTTAAGAAATCATGAGAACTATAAAGACCCATCTGCTTCATGCTCCATTTTTATTTGCTGGATTAACCCACTGCAATATTTAAATAGATAATGAATTGCTGTTTCATCCACTCATTGGATTTTTCATAGCACGAACCTACCTTATCATGAAAAAGATTTCCTTTCTATGCAGGGAGAGTTGTTTGGGAACAAGAAAAGACAAAACATAATATGACAAATGACATGAGCTACACCTTTCCTGTTAACCTTTAAATCCAGTTTTTCCTCTACTTGTTCTTGTTTTCAACAATGGTCCTAATGCTGCTACGGAGTCACAAAGGAACTGTGGCTGCCTATATGGACCACCTGGGTTGTTGCTGCCTAAGTCTTCAATTCAATAGAAACATGGAATTGTGGAATCATTTGAAGGTTGGACCTTCAAAGTTCATCTAGTTCAACCCTCCCTGCCACATTCAGGGACATCTTCCAGTAGATCAGGTTGCTCAAGGCCCTGTCCAACCTGATTTTGAACATTTTGAATAGCTCCTAGGCTGCTCTGACCCTTCTCTTTGCTGAGATTAACAGAGTTGACAGGCTCAGTAGCACAAAGCCTCTGCAAAACACTTTTTCATTTATTTCTTTTTTTCTTCTTTCATACCAAACAGGGGCAATGGAGGAGTCAGTGTGTGGTTGCCAGTGTGCTCTGAGACTGGACCTCAATTTTGTACTTTGCTGTAACTGCAGAATTTGAGTCTCACAGTTCTGTAAATATGCATTACTCATCTGCCTAACCAAATAAGCAATGTTCTTTTGTTTTGTGAAAGGTTTCCAGGGAGTGTTTTTCTAATGAATATGTATTTCAAGGTAGTAGAGAAAGCCCTTTCAGTGAAGGGTAGGTCCTGGGTACGTTTGCATTTTTTAAAAAAAGGGGAAGTCATGTTGAGTGTTCTGGTGTTATTTTTAAGATGTGAGGATGGCTGAAGAGTAATTTACCATAACATTAATTGAAGATAATAAACTGCATAGAAGGATTTACCTAAATAGGCCTAATACAGTATTTTAATTTTTCCAGTGTGATTATGGTTACATTGCAGAAACACAAAGCAAATTACAGCCCAAGCCTTAGAATCTGATGTTTGCAACAGAAGTATATTGCAGAAAGACATTTGAATACATTGTTAGAAAAGAAAGGCATCTGGTTTGGATGACCCACCAACCCTGGAGTAAATGCAGCTGATCGGTCCAGAGCTTATGTTTTCATAAAAATTCCTGTTATCTCAGAGTCTCATTTCTGAGTGGAAACAGCCCATTAAGATCTCATTGCTAGGCTGAATGCATGGTTCAGATTACTGTTTTCCCCATGTGCACCACATTTGTTTACACTGAATTTCACTTGCCATTTTATTGACTAATCACTCGATTTCATGAGGTTTTTTCTTCTGCATTTCTCTTCCCTCACAGCATAAATTGCAGGCTCCAGAGTGCTTCTGCCTAGAGGCAGACTGTTTGTTATCATGCAATTCAGTTTGAACTGTCTTACCATCCTACTTTAGCACCTCTTTGTGAAATAGGAACTTATCCTTCAATTCCTCCTTCTGAGTTTAGTTTTGCAGGAACTCAAGCTCTTCCTCTTTCCCTCTCCTTGTTTTGGAGAAAAGAATATTTAAAAAATCATGGGCTAAAATGCTTCTTCATAGATTTTTTTGCTCCGTGTGATAACATTTCTCTTTCATAATGGGCAGTTTCAGCATTTGTTTCTTTGCCCAAAAATACATTTTGTCCAGTTTAAGCAAATTGGCACTCCCATGCCTTGCTGTTCACCTTGTCAGCCTTCTGTCATCTCTGTCCAGGTTATTCTGTTGGCCATCTGTTAGGAAGAGAAAAATGTGAAGTATGAGTTCTCCTTGGACTCTGAGAACTTCAGTAGGAACATTTTATAGCCTATGGCCGCAGTGAAATCATGAGAGAAAGTCAGTCTCCTGCCTACATTTTCAGTTCTGCAGTCAAGAAACTGCAGAGCATAGAGTGGAGACCAATGAAGTTTCTTGGCAATAAATCATCAGTATCCAAAGGGTTTGTACATGGGATGAGATTTTTCAATACAAGCATCCTTGAAAATTCCAGAGGTTGCTATACACCACCCCATCACATTAGAAAGGCACAGACAAAGTGAGCTTACACCTGACCAGTTGTACCCTGCTGCTCCTCCAGTCAGAGTTCAAGCAGAGTAACTCAAATAAACCCTAGTGAGTAGTGTGGAGTTAATGATGGGAATGTGATCTCACTTCCTTAAATGCAAGACAGCTCCACAGAGCTTCATTGTTCAGCAGAAGGCTTCCACAGATTGCTAAGATTTGTTTCTCAGGTACTGGCTTCACTTGCACTGATTACACACCTCTGTGCTATTTCTACAGGTCTTTACGTGAAGTCGGATACTTATTTTTAATCTTTTAATCCTTTCAAGTCCCTATGAGCTTAATGACAACATAAAAAATAAAAATTGGTTTAAAAATATGAAAAAATGTTGGTGCAGTTTAAAGGTATTTACAACCCTTGCATATTAGGTGGTATTTTCTCTGAGTAGTTATGACTTGTTTTGTCAACCAAGGAAACTGAGAAATATTTAATACTGGATTGCAGTAGAGAAGATGACTGGTGAAAGGGATGTTGTCAGCTTTCAAAAAAGAGCAGGACATGTTGGTTGCCATCTGGTACAACTGCTGCAAACAGTTAAGTAACATTTAAAAATACTTCTAACTCAAAGTTAAGTGAATTGGCTTTGATCTACCTGGCTATAAAAATTATTCATCAACATAGAATAATTATGAAGCACTTTTGGCATGCGGTAACTTTCCCGATTGCAGTCAGTTCACGGACTTCATTAATACTGGTCATAAAGACATAAGAAACACTTTGGTTATTAATTAGGGAAAAGTCAATTAAAAGTGAGAATTTATCATTTTCACAGTATGACACGTTCTCTGAAAAATTTACAGTTAACAAACAAGTATATTTTGTTTAATTGTCATGGTTAATAAGAAAAAAAATCATTCTGCCACAGAGATTCTGTCATTAGAAGTTGATAACATTTTGTGGAAGTGGTGAAGCCCTCCAAATATGTGAGATTTCTAATGATAGCATGTGGCCCTCTGTGATTACCTGTACTCCAGAAACACAAGGAAATACTCTGTATCCCATACTCACTGTGTAGGGGATGGATCCCCTTGGCAGCTACTATTGAGATTTTTAATTTTAGACTGTAAAACCAAGGTTAATCTTCCATGTGTCTCATATAGGTGGATGCCCCATCCATGGAAATGTTCATGGCCAGGCTGGATGGGGCTCTGAGCAACCTGCTCTGGTGGAAGGTGTCCCTGACCATGTCAGGGAGGTTGGAACCTGATAATCTTTAAAGACCCTTCCAACCCAAACCATTCTCTGATTCTATGATGATTCTCTGTTGCATGATGGTGGCTGATCTGAGGAGTCTCCCTTCTTTTCTCTTTCTAACAGCTGGATAGGAGTTACATGAACAAATTCAGATCCTCTAGGCTTTAGATTATGAGGCCAGAAATATGTTGAGCACACTGGAGGACTGAAGTCACATCAATAATTTAAAGTGCCTTAAAAATTCTTCAATCTTACGAATTAGTAAATAAAACATAATAACGTCTTTAGATGTGAAATAAATGAAAATGAAATACAAAGTCTAGTTTGCTTTACTAATTATAATTGTTTACTGTGTGCTTCAGCATTATTCTATTAAATCTTAACCCTGATTTCCTGAGACTGACATTCTTCAGTCCCTGAATTATAGTAGATTGCACAGTATTGAACTGACATTTTAATGAAAAGGAAAAGTTAGGAAAATGCATAATATACATCAAAAATAGTTTGCTCTGGAGCATTTAGGATACTATTTTAAATTCGCCTTTTGGTGCATTATCTCTTCTTTCCTTATACTTCTATTTTAATGTAAGAAGGGCCTTTTTATGGGAGGTAGAAGTACTGTCAATTCAGGTTGTGAGTCCTGTGTACTTTTAGTACTGTGATTTTCAGACTTTTGTCCACATACCGGTGGGAAAACATTGGCAAAGGTCTTTTAGTTGTCTTTTAGAACTTGTGGAAAATACACATTGTAGATTCCTCTGAAAGCTGGAACCAAATAACAGTGAAAAGGTTCGGGCTGGGTTTTTGCCAGCTAATGGCTTGCCTGACTCCAGCTGTCTCAGAGTATAAAGCAGGAGGGCACTGTGGGGACATTTCGGAGTCCCTACCCCTTCCCTCCTTGCAGCCCCAGAAGATTTTGAGACTGTGCAACTCTGGGCTGATATAAGAGATATAAAAAACGTTTCTGCCAATGGTTTTGAGGCCCTTCTCATGCTGAGCCTGGACCATCTCTCCACTTTTTATCCTGTTTCTAAGGCATGTAGTTTTAATGATAAGTCATTGTAGCAGCCACTCTTCTTTGCCAGAGGGAGGCATTCCTGGGGTGTGCATCACATTCCTTGAGGCAGATGGTTTTACCAGGTATGGGCTCACTTTGCTTGAGGATAGTTTACTGTAGGAACTGCTCTCAGACAGTGTTGTGGACAAAAAGGGACATGGTTCATCTTCCTCTTCCATGCGGTTCTCTGACACTGCCTGAGCAGACTTGGCCTTCTCCAGTATGGCCACATATCTGCCTCTTGCCTGCCATGGCATTCATGTACCTACTCAGTTTCTTGCTATAAAGCCCTGTTTTGTTTATTTCAGCAGAGCCATTTCAGGTGCTTTGAAAGTCGCCCCCAAAACCATTTTGCTTCATCCAGTCTGGGCAGGATGGGATGAATGCAAAAGAAAATGGAGCTTCTGGTGGGACAATGAATCAGATGCTGGCCCTCCTTTTGCTGTGTCGACAAGACTTGCAACATCTCTGAGGTTAGGTGGGATCCTAGGTAATGTACTCTAAGATTTATGTGCCATCCTTCAGTGTAAATTGTACAATGTGCCTCTTTTCTTCATCTTTGAACTTCTCTTGAGAGAGATACTGGCTTCACATACAGAATATCTTTGACATCTCTCCTGGGCTGTACACCTATTATATGTCTAATTGCCCTCTTGGCTGTTTTTGAAACAGAGCATGAGCCATTCATGAGAGGGGTCATGGGAGAGGTAGCTGTTATTCAAGGAAAGTGAATCTGAGAACTCAAGACATTGTGTTTCCATTTCTGTTATTTTTCTGCCTTGTTTTAGTAAACTTTCTGAAGCCTGATAACAGTAAGTACAAAAGATAAAGAGGAAAAATGCTTGTGTTTTTTAATTGTCCTTATTTTGGAGACTAAGGATTTGCTGAAGAGGCTTAGTGTGCACTGTTGTCCACTCATCTGTCTACCCCATAGGCAGGACAGTGAAGTTTGAATTTCTGCTGCATCTGACTCCATTTTGCCATTCTTTGTTGCTTTTCTATGGTTAAGCAGGTAGAGCTAGATTTTGTGAGATGTTAACTTTGGTGTCTGTTATGGTATTAATTTCCTATTCAGGTAACCAGAGAAAAGCTATGTGTCAATGTGAAGCATTATAGCTGCATCAGCATTACATTTGTTACTTTCTGCATGTGTAGGGAGCTATGCATTTAACAGATTTGTATTGGTTTGGTTTGTATTTTTGTGTTTATGGCAGCCTAGCTTGCTCTTTATCTTGTGGGAATGTATTTTAAAGTTCCTTTAATTAGAATTAAATGTATTATCTTTGAATTTGATCTTGTCTTATAGGAAAAGCATGAAAATATAACACAATTTATAGTTCTAGTAATTTATCTGCTTAAGTAATATTCTCATGTTTTTTACCATTATCGCTGTAATTTTGTATCCCTCTGACACTTCTATATTATTTTTCAAAGAGTGCACTTTACTGGAACTGAACATGGTTGCATGTTTGCAGTCTATAATATAAAATATAGATTATGGTTTTCATTAATTTTCAAATTTATTGCATCATCTTAACTGAACTTATATATAAACTGTGACTTGTCAGTGAACTATCCAATAGTCAAATGTCGCTCTTTTCCCATTAGAATGGTTTAGTGAAGAATTCAGAAATATGAGTATTCTAAGTACTTTTTAAAGTTTTATACATGGTATACAATAATATGTTTAATATTGTACATTTATTTAAGTATTTCTAGTGATTTTTTAAAATTTTGATCAAACTGAAATGTTTTTCTCTAATTTACAAAATTTTGCTGCTCCTATTAATCTGTCCTTGAGATAGATCACAGAATTTTTACAGTTTTTTTTGAGGGGATTGGGTGGGGACATTTTTCCATTGGAAAGGTCCACAAAGTGCTAGCATGCTGCATTTAATATGCTGAGCAGACTCATCATAAATTCTTTTATAAATTAAACTGCATTGTGAGAAAAACACCGGATTGCTGAAAAATTGAAACATAATTTCTATAGCAGTACTACTCATTTTATGCTGGAAGACAATGGAAGGGGCTTTGGTCTGGAGACATCATTAAAATTGGAAACACAGACATGTCGTGTCTTGAAGTGAAATCTCGATTTGGATGTAAATAGTGTGTGATCAAGCCTAGTTAATTTTATTTCATGAAAACTCAGAATAGGTGATATGATATTGTTTCATTTCAGTGAAATGTATATAAAAGGTTTTTTTCCACAAGGCTCCAAAGTCTGTGGTTTAGGTCCAGAAGCCTTCTAAGATGGTATAAAGTTACGTATTTTCTCAGGTACAAGTAATTTTAAATGATGTCAAGGAAACAGAAGGTTTTTCTGCCTATGACTAGGACCTGACTAATGGAATCTGCAGTTCTTATCCATTCTGCCCCTTTTTAACCGTGGTTCCACTATGCTGCTGCTGTAGGTTCTGGGTTATAATCTAGAGGAATGCAGGATATCAAATGGTTGCTCATGTCAGCCTGTGCAGTCTCACTCAATCTGTGGGTTTAGTGGCCAAACCTTTCTTTCAGTGGCAAAACCACCCAAAACAAAAGAAAATTAAATAGACATCCATGTTATACAGTAATTACTCTTTGGAAAAATACCACACACTGACAAATTCTCATTGGTGTGTATTTTACATTGCTTTAACGCCAGGTAGGTTCCTTTTGTTTATGGTGTGAGGGAGTGTGGCTCCTGGGAGCTGTTCAGCATGCACTGAGGGGGAGTGTTCTGGGGGAGCGTTTCTCATCTGTTGCCTTCAACCATTGTATAAAGTTTGCTATGAATGTCAAAGGTAGTGGCCAGCTTTATTTCAAATACACTAGAAACCAATTAAGTCTATCAGATCGTTTCAACGTGCAGGCCATTTAATAAGTTTGGGTCACTGCTGACGTCGACCAGATTTGAATTGGTGTTCTGGAAGTGAAAGTCTGGACATGAAATTATTAATGCTTTGGAGTCTCAAGATTTCTCACTGAAAGTGCCCTCCCCTCCCTTCTGCTTCCAGCAGAATTTTGGGTGAAGTACATGTGTCAGGTCCGGTCTGCTCTCAGCTGGTAACCTGGGACTTGGGTTCTCCTTTCCCATCCTCCCCTCCCTATCCCAAAAATGTATTCCAAGTCGACTTTTTTTTTTTTTTTTTTNTTTTTTAACTAGGTCTCCAGCCACTGTCTGTTTCTACAACACTGATATATTTTCTATTCCCTCCAGGAGTCTGTGGCTTTATAGTTGAGGAGCCAAAGATCAGAAAGAAGTACTACTGTATGTTTGGAGATAAAATTTTGTCTTGCTCTATTTCTCTATGGAGTTGGGTCTCTAGAGGAGCAAAATGTCATATGGCATAATATGATTTTTTTTTTGTCTCTTAGTTTTTAAAGTAGTAACACTACAGGTACTCTGTTTTGTAACATGTCAGTGTAGTTACATCTTTAAAAATAATCTTTTATAAGAAAGGAAACATCACACAAAGACAAAGTCTGCCTTCATATCAGAGAGAAAACGTCTTTCAAATTAGATTTGTGTAAAGCCTAGCATACATCGTTTGCAGTGATTTTACTTTCAGGGAAAAGTCTTTTCAAATAAATGAGAACTTGCTCCAGATTCAAATGACAGTGTCTCTGTAAAAGTCAGATCTGATTTTTTTCCCTTTTCTTGACAGTGGTTATAGTAAGTGACCCGAATATGGTATGTTCCTTTGAAGTGAGCAGCTTTGAGAGGAGGCTCCTTTTTTTCACTCTTCGAAAATTAAGCAAACAGGATTGTAGCGTTCCCATCCCCATAAATGGGAGAGGAACAGGTACCTGGTTGTGTGTGCCTTTCAAACAGTGTCCCTGCTACAATGCTGAAATGTACTCAATAGTTTATCATACAACATATGCCAAGTTTGTTTTCTGTGATTTCTCTTAATGCCTTTTCAATAACTGAAACACGTTAATAAATAGTTGTTTATTATGACTAAAGGAGCAACCATATATTCTAAATTTATTGAGTGCTGCCTGGAACTTTTTGGTTGCAAGTTGGTTGGGAAAAATTACTGTCAAACTCATTTACAGCAGAAGTGCAGTTCCTTCTGGGAACATAGGCATTTGTGTAATCTGACTCTCTGGCACTGAGCTATGCTGTATGTAGTGTATTTATGATTGAACAGAAAGTTTCAAACAGCAGCCTGTGAAATTGGATTTCAGATGTAATGTACCATAAATAAGTGCTATAAAGAATGCCTTTAATGCTATAAATCAGTTTTTATTGGTTTCAGCTATCTCATTCTGGTTATTGTATTACCCACAAAATCAATGGGAATCAAAGAGCTGGAATATATTTTATTTTAATGTCCCATCTCCCATGGAAATGGCATATGAGCCCTTAGATCACCTTTTGGGTAGGTTGGGCAAGGCTGATAAACTGCAGGCAATGAGAGTGTTTTCACAAAAAGGTCTGTGTAAGTACTAGTTGGATAACACTTGAAATGCTTTGGTATGGCACTTCTTCCCTGTAAGGGGATACTTGCCTGTCTTTCTCAATGTCCTTTCCTTTTGTTGTTTCAGTATTTTTATCCGTTTGGTTTGATGACTGTAGTTCTCTTCTTTAAAAAATAGCATCACAAAGGTCAGTACTCTTGCACCCAGAATTAGGAGCCCTTTGAGGGTAGGAGATCTGGTCTCTTTACCTCTAAGCATTCCCTTTAATGAAGGCTTGCTTGATCCTGGGAAAAGAGCAAGAACATTTCCAGCAGCAGTTGTGAAGCGTAAAATACAGTATGAGCTCAGTTTACGAACATACCATTCTAGTGGAAGAGGGGAAGGTCATGCATCATGGATCTATGAATCAATTTTTAAAACTAGAAACAAATCATACTGTCTTACAAGAATGAAGAAATACAAAGAAAAACTGTTTTCCAACTAAATAATTCCAGCCCAACTTAAAATAATTTCTATGTTTCTTCAGTATTTCTCCCTTGCTTATATTAATATCTCATGGTAGGATACAGTTAGGAGAAATGTACACCTCTGGAGCTCAGTTATTCAGGGCTGGAAATCTGTGGCAGAAGGCAGAACATTTGCCTTAAAGTATGTTATAAACCTTCACTGTGTTAAAAGATGGAAGTACAGATACACTACAGTTGGATGAGAGCTCACTGGTAAATGTCTTCTGGAATATTGTACTCCATGAGGTTACATGTGCCCAACAGTAAGAATGACTGAAGAAGTAAACTTTTAAAAGCTATTATATATGGGTTATTTACACTGTTCTACACATCAGCTTTGCATTTTCCCTGTCAACCAAAGCTAGTGTAATTTATGTGCCAAAATTAAGAGGAGAAAGTAGACAAAGAGGAATGATCCCTGTGAGGTTTGAGTGGTGTGTAATAGGTTATTGTTGGCAGAAGTCTGAATACTAGGATGATGGTATAGGAGCCAGAAGAGACAATTTACTCATCTTTGAACCTATGAATAGTGTTAAACTGCCTTTGAGTTCAAATTGCTGATGTTGACTTACACCCACGTCACCTCACACTGGAGTTTAGGCTTTTATTACAAGGATTGAATGACACGTTTTATTATTTGCAATAGTATAAGCAGTTATTCTCACTGGAGCGCGAAGATGTGTGGCTTCACGAGAGGGGAGTGTTAATCATTTACATGCAGATGTATGTGGTTATCTGTGGGAGTGGGTTAAAGAGACAGGTGTCAGACCTGGCTGCTTAATAGGAATGTAAGACATGAACGATGCCAAGGAGGCAGAATAAAATGCCTGGCTGCCTCAGGGACGGTTATGAAGTTCCCTATCCCTACAGTAATTTTACAGGTGGTGATTATAGGAGATGTAATGATTTCATGCAAAATACAAGATAATTAAAATGTTTGATTTGATCTACAGACCTGTGGTCAATTTGCAAGCCAGCTGCTGACCAGCACTGTACTGTGCCATAGTGATCACTGCTCAGAATTACACCCTTGGTTTGAGTAGTGCTGTGTCAGGCATAAATTTAGATGGTCTTGTTGCTGCTACTGATTTGGGTCAACCCGGTACCTAGGATGATTGCTAAGTCCAAAAGAGACAAAAAATCTTCTCCTCTGATCAAAAATGGTGCAGGAAATGTCCCAGGGTCTTTGTGTGCTGCTAATATGCACAGCAGCAAGTTGTAGCTTGTTGTGTCACACTTGGAGGGAGGTGAGTGAGGAATGCTCTGAGAATAAGAGCTTATTTAAGTGGACAGATGAAGGGCTTCTCAGGTATTCATACTGAAGAGCAGCATAGCATGGTGGATTACTTTCTTTATTCTCCTGAGGCAGAGAATTTAGGTGTTACCACCTGGAACAAAGATAGGACCCTGTCCTGACATACATCAGGTACAATTTCCTCAATCAGTCAATAAAACAGTTCTTCTTGAGGCTTGTGTGAGCACTTGGTCCTACACATCCACTTCTGTGATGTTATAGAAACACCAACCCCAAAAAAACTCAGCGTCAGACAGATAAAGATAGCTGACGTGTACACTTGAGATTTTTATGCAGTTAAGCGTATCTCCGGAGGATAGGATCAAGAACATGGTTTTGAAATATCTGGGAAAATGATCATGTATGGAATACACATGGATATGTTTATCACTTGGTGCAGTGAAGTGTGTCTTGGAGCTGTGCAGTGTCCTGCTTCCTGAGTTGCAGTTGTTGGGAAATGTGATGGGAGATGGGAGCTGTGGGTCAGGCAGGGGTGTGGTCCCAGTAGATTGCCATCTATGGAAAGATAAGGTGATAAACTAGAGAATTCACTGGGTCAGCCCCTTGGATGGGTTCAAGTCCATTATCAGCTGCTTGTAGGTGATAATGGAGTTGGGATACTGCCATAACTAGGAGCAGCAGAGCTTTGGGCACACCGTCCCCCAAGCATGCTTTTTATGGTCAGCTCTGGTGCTGCAATCTTACTTAAGGCTTTTAATTTTAGATCTGTCCACGAATTTGGAACAAACACTCATCCTTTCCTTTTTGCTTCTCATGGCTGTGAAACTGAGAAGGGAGTGATGTAAATGACACAAAATAGCTACCTAAGTCTGTCCTCTCAGAACCAGAAAAAAGTTCTCATCTCACCATAATTTTTACCATTTAATGTCTTCATCTGAATGCTGACATGCATTCTGATAGTGGTGGTCATTATGAAATTAATGATCTTCCTGTTCAAGAGAACAGAAACCACAGGTGATATCTGCAGCCTCATCTCTGGTTACTCTCAAGGATGCAGCACCATGCTGTTCCAGATGTACTTTTGGAGCTGGGCAGATAGCTTTTCTGCTGGGTGCTCTCCTGCATAGGGTTAAGCATGACATTTTAGTCCATAAAAGTATGATGTTTCCCAGAATTTGCTAGTTGGTGCTTTGTCACAAACTAGGATTGAAAATTACAGTGGTGAGGAGGTCAATCAGACCAAGTGGCAGCTCTCATGGTTTTTCAGAAATGCCACATCAAAGTTCTGTAATTCATGAAGTGTCAGTGCATCAGTCCATACAGTGAGATGCACTGACAGCCGTATGACAAAAAGCTGTGGATGCAAGGGTGTAGCATGAGCTAATGTCTCCTTAGAAAGGCTCCTGCCAGGACAGTGCCAAGGAATTCCACAGCCTCTTCCCTGCTCCACCATCCCGTGCATCATTAGAGCTGGTCAGGCGTGTCAAGCATGGGAAGCAAAAAGAAATAAAAGGACACAGTAGTGGGTGGTTAATGCATGAGAAACGTACACTGCTATTTAGGAATACAAGTGGGCTTGTGGCAAGGTCTCTGAATGGAATTGGTCTGTGTGACTTCTTCAGGCGTGCTGCAGAGGGACACAGGGGACAGATGAGATGTCAGAAAGTCATTGCTCGAGTGTTACAGAGCGCTCCCTTAATGCATATTGGTTTTGAAAGTGTGGCAGGAAACAAAAATTGCAGGTCCTGTAGTATGTAAAATTTCAAGGTGTTAACAACAGTGGTAAAATAGCTGAAGTTAAAATTGCCATGCTATGAAGCAGCTTAACTTGAAGTCTGCAGAACCAACATTTTGCCATTAAGCACCCACATCCTCTCTGTTTCTTGTCTGAAATTGCCATTGTCAGCTGCAGAAACAGAACATTTTCCATACACAGTACATGCTGTTTCAGGAAGCTCTACCAATTAAAAAAAGCAGTTTCTGCTCATTCATTCCCCTGTGCTATGCTGCTATGAACCTTTCTGAGGCCACACATCTTAATTAAGGGCCTGAACTGGCTGAAGGGTAGCCCAGCTCGATTCCACAGCCCCTCCAAAAATACCAGAACTGTTTCAACAGATTCAAATGCTGAACAAGCCCACCAGGCACAGAAGTGCCTAATCCAGCACAGTCCTTCCGTTTAATCCTTCGGTTCATGCTTTGCCTTGTCTTGAGTTTTTGCTTCCCTGTAATACGTTAGATCACTGTTCTGTTCTCTCCTTTATTCAGTTGTCGTTTTTCTTTCTTCAAAATTACTAATTTTGGGAAGGGGAGGGAGAAGAATTCTCTTCTTCAACAAGTTACAGAAGTGGGGTTTTTTTTGTTGTTGTTGGTGCCTGGGCTGCTCTGCCTGTTCTGTTCATTCTGCCTGTTCTTTCTCCACCCATTCCGAGATGGTTCCCTTTAATGAGCGGCACTCTGCAGAGTTATTTGAGTAGGTCTGTTCTTCGGTTCTGCAGGGTGGCACAGATCAGAGGCTTTGCTTCTGAGCAGGACACCCAATTTTAGGTGACAGTTTTTCCTTTTTCTCCTGTAAAGTCAATGGTGTGCTCAACACTGCAGGGTAACCTTTTTTTCCCCCACACTTCATTCCTTTATTACCACTGACAGTGCAAAAGAAAAGATGAAAAAGGGCACTTCTCTGAATCCTCAATCAGATAAGAAGAATCCCCAAAATAGTAACACTTGTGTTGGACCAAGAGACTCAGCACTTTCTCCTTCTATTCTATTCTTTCTCCTTTCTAGTCTTTCTATATTCTACTTTCTAGTCAGTTTTTTACAAAAAATAGAAATAATCTAAAATATTTGTATTTTTTCCTCCTGAAATAAAGCATTTGAATATTGATAGTGTTTATCAAATTAACTATTTGCCAGTTAAAAAGAAAAGGTGGGCATGACCAACCTAGCTGCCCAACTGGACAAAATTTGTTTCTTGCAGTGACTGTGGCTGTTAAATATGCATTACAGTAAATCAGCAGCTTTCCAGGGGTTAAGCTGCTGCCTGTGTGACTGCTGTGTGCTGTGACTGAGAAGCCCTGGGCTGATGCTGTGGCAGGATTCCCATGGCTGGGTGTGTGTCATTGGAGTGTGCCCTTTCTTTTGTGTGTCTCTCTGGCTTTGATGAATGCTGGGGCAAGGGAACATGAGCTCTTACCTTTTGTCATGCTTGGGTGAACACCAGTAAATTTGCCTATTGATGCTGATACGGTTTTTCTTCAAAGTCAATTGAGAGGAAAGTGTAGTCCAAATGAGGTCAGTGACTACTCCCTGTGTGTGATAAAATAAAATACACAGAGAAAGGAATAGGCCAAAGGGCTCAATTGATGTAAACAAGTGACAAGCCCAGGCTAGAATTCTGCTTAGAAACTGGGACTTTTCAGGCATGTCTTAATGAGCTCAGCTTCACACTCCAAACAAAAACTCTCACAAATTCCATTCTTCATCTACCTTAACCTGCTGAACTTGGTTGTGCTCTGCTGATGTGGAGACGAAACAGGTCTCCAGCATGTACCCTCAGTCTTAAATGATCCTATTAGGCTTTATTGCAAAACTATCTTTCTCCAAAATGTGGTAGATTGGTGATCATAAAGTAGGATCTGAAGCTATCCGCCTCTAAAATTAAAGGATTTTGAAAAAAAGGTTAATGCTGAGATTTTAATTGCCTCCTATTTATCAAACACATAGACTTTGGGTTTAAGCTCGATGACACATGCATGAGGCATATGCTCACCTTGCACACACTAGGTGCAAGTACCTGCATTAGAGTTGCAATTGCTTATACTTCCCTTTTAGTCAACAGAGGAAGATAGGCCCCTTCACGATTAGGTAACTGAGAAGCAAAAGATACTTTGGAGGTAGTTCTAGTGCTAAATTACCTCTTTTGTGAGCTAAATTGGTACTTAGATATTTGTTTCATGTGAAAAGAAAGATCACTGCAAATGATTTTAACTCCAAAAGGAATCTTTAAAAGAATTACTGAAGTTGCAGGAAAATTGTCGAGGTGGTGGCTACACTAGGCATGGTTTGCTAATACCTTTACCAAAATGTTCTCAGTCTCTGTTAATCCTTTGAGTTTTTTCAGAGAATTGAGAAATGCTGTGATTTTCTCTTGAAACAAATCAGCTTTATAACCCAGGAGCAGAAGGCTGCAACTGCTTTTTGTAATAATGTATGTGACAGTAGCCAGAGGTTTATAAAACCATGTAGGCTGAATTTACAAATAAAGTTTAAACCAACCAGAGAGCTTCAATTTTAGGATTGTAGAGGGATTCAACAGGTAAATAAAATGCATTTGCTTAGTAGCTTCAAGAAGCCTGGTGACAGGAGAGTTTCTTGTTTAGGAGGGTCATTTGGAAAGAACTACATGTATAAATCAGTAGTGCTGAGTAGTTACTGAGTACTCCTGAGTAACCAAAGGCCTCATTAGTGCAAGGGTGTTTTGTTTTGCAGAAGACCACAGAAGATGTATTTTCATGAAGAATTTGAAGGAAGATGGGGATGCTATTTAAAGTCTTTGATTGCACTTTGCTTCTCTGCATAAGAGTCAGCCAGGGATAGAGTGCTCCAGAGAGAAATGGCAGGGGGAGTCCTTAGGCAGAATGAAAATGTGGCTTACGCTGGGGTCAGGAAAAGTTTAGTAGATGAAAATTAATGAGATGGATGGGCACGGGACAGTGACTCACTGAGAGTCAGGTAATCACTTGGACACTGGCAGGATAAGTCCAAAAAGCTTTTGTAGAAGTCCTCCTTATCAGTATTCTGGTACAACGATGATGGACAGGACTGATCCTGCCACAGGTGGATATACAGGATAGGAAAGTGTAAGTGGATGGCCTTTCCAGAGGGCATTTTGTGTCCATCCTCACATGGATGTAAGAGGTGACAGAGATAAATTGACACGTCTGTCCATCTTCATAGCCTGACTTAGTAAGTACCAACGTACAGGTGTAGTTGGAAGTACTGTCCCCAAAATATGGAGTAAAATTAGTGGATTTTGAAATATTTTAAGGGAAACAGGGGGGATCCCACTGCACCTTTTTTTAGATATTGGGGGTAAGGATAAAAAATAGAAATTTGAAGATAAAGGAAAAGGTGACAGTATCATGTATTCACTTGAATAAGGGAGTTTATCTATTGTCCTTCGAATCAGATAGAGGGAAGAGAAACAGGGATCTGTATGTAATAGAGGAAATTTCTAAAATTGTACAGTTGCCTATGGTTTCTAAAGAAAATAGAAGAAACAATTGCAGTGACAGCTGTAATGATGTATCTGCCGAAAGGTGTGTAACAGAGTTCTGATTTAAGAGCTAACCCAATTTGCCCAGCATGGGTTTGAAATAAAAAGGAATTCTTCAGGTTTGTATAATCCTAGATAACTGAAGATAGCTGCTGTTCAGTGCTTTATCTTCTCTCTCCTAGTAGGACAATAGAGACTGACCTTAAACCTTCAGTATTTTTGCTTGGGAGCACCAAATTGCTACTGGATGTGTAGACCTGCTGAGAAACAGTAATAGAAACCTTGAGGGAACCTTTCACTTCTCAGAGATTGAGGATTCATTTTTAAGGCCCAGCTCAAACATTCCTTTTGTCCTTATTCCTACACTTATTAACAGGCATGAGATCTTTAAGTTTTAACTGAATATGTTATTATTAGAACACACAAACTGATTTTTTTTATCATTAATGTATTATAAATTCATAAAATTAACTTTGGCTTTTTTTTTGCTATGTAGGGAGGAAAACCCAAGTGCTGTCACTTCAGGTAGTTAACTCAGTAACTGATGTCAGGCAGTTGCTTCAGATTTTTTTCATTTTTCCCATACAGCTAGTCCTCCTGAGAAGCCCACAAATGTATGGTTTAGGTTACTGTAATTTTTTTTGCAGAAATTGGTGGAGTAACCATACTGCCTTTGCTGTTTTCCCTTGGGTTGGTTGATTTGGGGGACTTTTGCCTTTCCCTTTCCCTTTC
>VXBR01002319.1:0-70787 GCA_013400215.1 Cisticola juncidis
CAGCTCAGCACAGGAGTGCCCAGCCCTGTGTCAGAAAAATGGGATTCTTTCTTCCTCAGTAGGAATAGAGCTACAGAGAGGTCAGGTGTCCCCTGAGATCCCCTCTGGACTGAGGGGCTTTGGCTCATTCTTGCTCTTCTCAGAAAGGAAGGTACAAACCTCAGAGGTGCCTGGCATCCACCCCTGCAGCAGGGATTATACTCTGAGCAGGCTTGGAGCCCTGTGGGAGGCAGCCAGGGACACAAAGGTGCTGGCATAAATTTTCTCACTGCCTTTCCTCAAGGGGGTCTGAGGCTCTCCTGTCTGTGCCACGAGTGGCTTGAGTGGGATCCAAATTTTTCTTTTTAAAAGGCACCTGAGAGCCACCTGTGCTTCCTTCAGTGGCCCTGTAGGCACAGTCCCTGTGGTTCCTGTGCCAGGGCTCTCTGTGCAGGTGGAGCCTGTGATGGGCTGTGAGAGAGAAAATCACCTCAGAACCCACAGCCCATCAGCTGCACTCCCACTCCTCTCTCAGGGACACACACAGGGCTTTGTTACCCCTTGTAAATGAGAATCTCCCCCTGTGCTGTTGCTTTTGAGGGTATAAAAACCTGACTCTGTTTTTTCATGTCCACAGGCACTGAAGTTAACCAGGCAGCCCAAAGCCCCCGTGAAGGTGTGACAGTGGAGGTGTCACAGGGAATGTAGATCTGTACTATACTGTACACAGGACAGCTGACACCCTCGGGTCTGTGAATGTTGCTTTGGTGCATATTTTATTTTTTTATATCTATATCTATATATATATATATTAAAAGATACCCATTAAGTGCCTTATTAGATGCATTTTGGCAAAAGCATTGTTTTCAGAAGCCACCTTGCTGGTTTCTTTAAGAGGTTGTACAGTATTTTGGAGTCCTTAGTTTATTTTTCTAACCTAGTGAATGGTCATGACTGGCAGCTGGTTCTTCCAGTGCCCCTGCTTTGAAGCCAGGGTGCACCAGCTGCAGGTCTCTGTTTTAAACCAGCCAAAATGACCAGAAGCCTGTCCCACTGCTGGCTGACCCCGGGGAAGAGCTCTCTGAAGGGTTTTTTCTGAGATTGACTTGAATTTCTGTGTGACTCTGTTACACTCCCTAGTCATATGACTGTGACATGCCTTTTTCTTCTGAGTTTGTGTATACTCAGCATGGGGCCATCCAATGGATAGAAGCTGAAAAGCATGAATTATTTGCATTTGTTGACACAGTTGTCTAGACATTCCTTCAAAGTTAATGGTTTCTCAAGAAAATTCTTTTAATTCCATTGTATGATATTGTGCCATTGTATATCTTAAATGCCTCATAAGCTTCTTCAAAGAAATGGTCTGGTGCTTGGGTTATGAGTGAAGTATTTGTGTTTGCAGCTAGGAGATCTTTTTATAATTTACCCCTGAAGATCACAAATTTCTGGTTTTCCTTTTTTCTTTTCCTTTCCCCTGTGCAGTGCACAGAGACCTGCACGGAGAATTTAGGATGCTGAAACAGAGCCTTTATTGCAGTAAGCCAAGCTGTGTTTTCTCTATTGCTGCATTGGTAATGAATAATGGCTTATGAGGACAAGAAAGCTGAGATTTTTTTTTTTTTTTTGCTAATTAAAAGGATCCTTATAGTAACAGAAACTATCCTAGCTCATTTGACAATCAATCACAACTTTTTTAAAAATAATGTTACTCTTTCTAATAAGCCTATAGAAAAAAAGAACACAAAATACTATTTCTAGATGTTGAAGAGAAAGGACCACAGGCATGTATTTAAACCTGCAGCCAGCACTGCATCTTGTCTGGGGGATGAAGATTCCTGAAACGTGCTCTAGTCCAGACTGGGGCTGTGCCCACCTGCAAAAAGTGTGCTGGCAAATGTGCATTAAAACATTAAATAAGGAAGGGATAGGTCAATGTGGGCTGGGTATCAGTGCAGAGCTCCCGTGTGTGTCATGGTCAGCTGCAGCCAACGGTGAGTGCAGACACCTCAGAGAGAGTCTCCAGCAAATGTGGATTCCTGGAGCTCTGACAGGGCTGTCAGATCTGTGTGACAACAGGCATGTGAAACTCATATCTTTTTGCCTTACTAAAAACAAATAATTGTGCTTGGTTTACCTAGTCTGTTACTTCCAGTCCTGTGAACAGCAGGCACAGAGTCAAGTGGTTCCAATGCTCGGTGCTTTACCTGGTGGCCACTCCCTGGTGCCATCTGTGTGAGGGGCTGAGAGCATCACCCACTTCACAATGGCACACCATGAAAGGACCAGTGACAAAGGTATGGGAGGTGGCACATGGATTCTGAGTCCTTTCCTTCCCTGCAGGGATCAGCTCTCCCTGCTGGGAGGGCTGAGGACACTGCCCTGTCCCCAGAGCCCTGCTCTCCTCCTCTGGCAGGGAGCTCAGTTTGGTCAGTGATCCCTGCATAGCACAGGCACATCCCCCAACAGGCCTGTGAGGAACTGGAGACTTCCTGGGCCAAATTCTCAGTTCCACTTCCTTAAGCATTCCAAGTGGTAACTGGTTCCAAATGGGAAAAAATTCCCCTGGGTTTAAAAACTCTGCTTGCAGCAGGGGATTGCTTCCAAACTCAGGACAGTTTCTTTTTGTTCTGCTTCCACAAACCTGAATTTCCAGAGATATAAAGACTTCATCCCAATCCCACCTTCCTGTTGGTTTTGGGTGGTGAGCAGGCCCAGAGCAGTGTTCCCTTTTTCAGAGTCCAAGCAGACAGCAGCTGACTGTGGCTGTGTCAGTGCTAAACAGTCAGAACACTGCAAGTTCCCTTACTGAGCTACCTCTGTACTGAATCTCTGCCTTTCAGTACTTCCAACAACTTGCTTAGATTCCATTGAACACATCTTTGTTTTGGGGTTTTCCCTACATTTAAGAGTATTTCAAACTGTTCTACAATGTAGTTTTGTTAGAGTCTTTACAAAGTCTTTGTTGATTGCTTTGGGGCAGATTAAATATTGTGTATGAGTGTTGGAGGTGTTGGTCTAAAGGGAGTATCAAGCTAAACTGAAATACATATTTTAAATCCATAATGAAACTGAATTGTGCACATCAATTCTGTTAAGACTGTTAAGATGTTTGTTTTATGGCTTGTTATATGCCTTTAATAAACAGAATCATTTTGAATTCAATTTTGTTAAAAGGAGAACAAGATAAAATTAATTAGCCTCTAAGTCACATTTTTACCTCTGTTATCTGTTTTATTCTTTTGTGAGTGAGATTTTAAACTGTTTGCTTGGGTTTTTTTCTTCAAAAAAAAGCCCATTAACTGTCTGGAAATACTTTATGAACTTGGGGAAAGAAAGTCCTCTGAATACTGCTAGTTGTCATCAATTGAAAATTAATGCATTGAACCTAGCCAGGTTTTCAGTAAAGACTTAGAACAGTTGTGAATCTTTTCAAATGCTTATCGTTAAATTTAACTGATATTAGACATAATCAGACAGAAATTATGGCAAATGAGAATGTTACTACATGAAGATTTTCTTGATCATCAACTTCCTATTTCTGTATCTCTATAATCCCATTTAATGATAGCAGAGGAAAAAAACCCACCCAAACAATAAAACAGCACTTCAGAGGTCATGGGCAGTGTTAGCACTTTGTGTTGAGTTACTCAAACATGTTGTTTCCCTTTTTGTGCATTAAATTGAAAAGGTTTTGATGACTCCAGTAACTTATCAAGGTAAACCATTTTCAATGCAGTTGAAATCAAAGAAGTGGTTGTGTTTTCCTGGTTGATCCTTTAGTCAGTGTGAGCAGGCTGTGTGCTGGAAAGGCAGCCTCAGCAGAAGCTGCACAGTTGTGCTTGTTCACAGAGCAGAAGGAGCTCCCTTTCACAGGAGCAGTCCCTGCATTACTCTGGCAGTCAGGGAAAAAGGAGCTGTTAGTTTTATTTGTGTACATTTTTCTGTGGAAATATCTTGACAGCGGGAGGTTAGGAGGCAAGATGAAATATGGTCTGTCTGCAAGCACACTGATTTATGTGTGAGTGCATACGTGCATAAGAGATGAGCAGTTATAGATGTAGAAATGACTAGAAAGGGCCAAGTCCCTGGGATACTTTTTTTTTTTTTGCAAGACTGCATATGGAGAAAGAGGTACTTTTTTTGATGTTATTCTGCCATTAAAAATGAGATTTCAGAGACCGAATTGTGTTTTGTATTGAATCATAATCTCATACAAAAGCCTTACAGCAGACAATCACAGCTTTGTATTTGTAAACTGTAGACTGTTTTGCACTTAAATAGATGTTGATGCATTTGGGAATTACAACGCAGTAAAGGGCTAAATCATAGTTTCTCCATGTGTTTATAATCCAAATGCATTTATATTACTGTTATTATAAAGTGCCAGGAACACAGGCAGCCCCTCGCAAAGACGTTAAACAGACAAGAGACTAAATTGTGCCCTTGGTTACACTTGCACATCTCCAGTGCGAGGCTGTTGAGTGCAGAGCAGGCTCCCCAGGGAGGCTGTGTGAGGAGCCCTCATCATTCTAACAAAGCCTGGGGACAATGCAGCACACAGGGAGAGTAAATGAAGAGTTCCTGGCTTTGGGGTTGATGGCCTGCCCTGTGCACCACTTACAAACTGATTCTCTTTTGTTCCTGTTTCCATGGGTAGCCCCAGTCCCAGAGCAAAATGAGAGAGTCCTGTCAGAACAGTCAGGAGAGGGATGTGCTCTCCTCTCTGCCATCTCCTTGCTTTAACCACTCTCCTCTCTGCCACCCTCTCTCTTTCACCACTCTCCTCTCTGCCATCCCCTTGCTTTAACCACATTATTGCTTGTGATCTTTACACCGCAGCTTCTACCAGGAGCCATTCTGACTTAAACTGCTCCAAGCTGTTGTGTCCTGTTCCTGTGAAATTCTCATTGAACAGAGAGCACCCTGTGGGATGGAAAGGAATCTTCTGGAGTTGCATGGATGAGCTGTGCAGGAAATGCAGGTTGGAGGCTTTGCTCCAGGCAAGGCTTCTTTGTGCTGGCATCTAAAGCTGCAGCAGAGGTCATGAGAGCAGCCTCTGGGTTGTTCCTCTTGCCAGAAAGGTGGAGAGTGAGGTCTTCAGTGAGAAGTGAAATGAAATTTGTTAGTGATTAAAAGGACAAGAGACATGTGTTGGAAACAAGGAATGCCAGTGAGGCCTCGGCTGCTCCCCTAAGCCAATTGCAGTCTCAATGGAGCAGCAGCTTCTCAGTCCCTCAGACTGCAGTAATCGGGTCTGGAGCTGATGGGAGCATGAGTCACCACTTCATCTTCTCATCAGTGCAGGCCAAGTTTTCCAAATATTTTTAGATGCATTTCCACAGAGACTTCTGCCAGCCAGTGACCTGTAGAGTGACAAGAAGATGGGGAATAGCTGCTGCTGGATCAGGCTTTGCTCACTGCCACGCACCCTTCTGGCCACAGTCAGGGAGGGCAGGTAAATCAAAGGAATATTTGGAATTTCCATGCAGAAAAGAGTCCTGCTGAGCTGACAGGAACACCTGGATCTGTTAAGCAGTGAAATAACCTGTGACTTCTTAGGCTGCCTTAGGGGGGTTCAGGTGAACTTTGGCTGTGTTGCTAGCCCAGGCAGAAGCAGGTTGGAGATTAGGGACTGGCTGTGACCCGTGCTCCGAGGGACAGCCCAGGGAAGAGGCCCTGCATCTCCTGAGGATCCTGAGCTCCCACTCCACACTGCTCCTGGCACAACCATCTGACACCCAGGTAAGAAAAAGGAAAAAAGCCTCTGCGTGGCATCTTGTGTGGGTGGGCTAAAATCAAAGGCTTGCAAATGTTGGCTTGCTAGTGCTGGTTCACCTCTGTGAGAGAAAACTTGATATTCCTGGCCAGTTTTTCTATGAAACAATTCCAACTTCTAAGGGAAATCAGCTGTCTTGAAAGGGAGGGAAATGGGCTTCCTTGAAGGAAAGACAATTTCATTGATAGGATTAAAAAATTATGGAGGTCATGTGAGAACTGGCCTTCTGCCAGGAGAAATGCAGGAAATAAAATTTGAGGGTCCTGTGACAATAATTGGGTATGAAATCCCATTGACAAAAGCTTTTGCAGTTCTGTGATCCCTCTGTTCCTTAGCATTGTGACTGAAGTCCTCCCCTGTTTCTGTCCTTTGTCTGCTGCACAGACCATACCCAAGATGTCACAGAAATATTTTATTTCCTGCTGCCTTCCCTGGGTGGTTTTGCCACTTCTTGTCAACACTGCTTGATGAAGTAAGTGATAAAATGTCTATTCCCCCTTTTTTTTTTCTTTAATTTTAGCTTCTCCCAGTTAGCTGTCCCTAACTGAACCTGGTGTCATCACCAGGATGATGCTCTCATCTGCTCTCCAGGCTCTCCTAGAGACCCTGTCCTGTAGCCAAGAAAGCAGGGCAGCTCTCCAAGCTGATGCTCGAGAAAGCAGAATTCAGCTTTTTGTGCTGACACTGAGCAACTTAACCCATGCAAATTACAGTTCTTGTGTCTTTGTAAGGACTGGCAGCTCCCTGGAAGGGAACACCCACACGATGAGACCTGAAGCTCACTGCTGGCTCCATCAGAGTCACTGTCAGTCCTTTGGGCAATCCCATTCTGCTGCTGACAAATTTTGCCAAGTTCCCCTGCAAATTCTCGCCTGTTCTGTTTCATAATGTTACTTCAGATTAGGGAAATGTTGGGAGAACCTCTGTTTTTCTTTATAAAAATAACAAAAACCCTTTTTTGATCTATTTTAGGTCTCTGTCTGAAAAATTAACTGTAATTTCCCAAATTTTGATTATATATTTTCTTTTTTGTTCATTTGGTTATGGATCTTCAGGAAGTTTTCGGAATATGTGGGCTGGCATGGAAAGCAAAGCTAGATTTTATCAGATACATCTCTTAACACCACGTGCTTTCATCAGTGTTTTCTCTGTGCCTTGTTCTTTGTAGGCAGCACTTTATAGTCCTTCAGAGAGAGTGCTGACTGTGGCTGAGAAGTCGTCCTGGAGAGCAGGGACACAGGTATTTTCCATTTTAGATACACATACATGACCAAACTGACTTTTACTTGGGTACTACATGATAGTAATACCTAAAGTCAGTCATAAAATTGTCATATTTTAAAGGATGAAAGCAAAATTGTCCATCTTGTTGACAAATGCATCTGCACTTTCCTATGCCCCAGGGCCTGCACACCCTCATCCCACAGGCAGAGGTGCCTACAAAAAAGCTGGGGAGGGACTTTTTGTAAGGGCAGGTGGCAGTAGAAAAAGAGGGAATGGTTTCAAACTGAAAGACAGCAGGTTTAGAATAGATATGAGGAAGAAATTCTCCACTGTGAGGGTGCTGAGGCATGGGTTTCCCAGAGGAGCTGTGGCTGCCCCAGCCCAGCTGGACGGGGCTCTGAGCGGCCTGGCCGCTGTGGGAGGGGTTGGAACTGGGTGATCAGTGGGGTCTGTTGTGACCCACACGTTCTATAGTTCCACGTTGTGCCAGGGGCCGCGGTGCCTGGAATGTGGAACCAGCTGCTCTGTGACATCAGCCCGGGCTGAGGGCACTGCAGGCGCTGTGGGCACTGCGGGCACTGCAGGTGTTGCAGCTCAGCTGTGCTGCTCACACAGGCCTCGCTCCCACCGCTGACACGAGCACAGGCAGCCATGCTGCTGCTGCTGTGCCTCCTCGTGCTGCTGGCCACGTGCAGGCCCGTGCAGGGCACGTGGAACACCTGCGAGTAAGTGGCTCTGGGAGGGAGCTTGGGCAGCACCCCGGGGCTCCTGGAGAGGGCCTGCTTGTCCTCCGTGGCCAGGCCAGTCCCTTGTGGATAGCCACACACCCCATGGCCTTCCCTGGCCTGCTGCCCCTGCTCGCCTTGGGGGGAGCTTCTGCTGGAGCAGCAGCAAGCCTCGGAGCAGGCTGGAAATGACTTTGTACTTGCAGGGGGAGCTGTGGGGTCCGGCCCTTGACTTCTGATGATGAGGAAGGCATGACCCGTGTCGTGGGTGGCACCAGTGCCGAGGCAGGGGCCTGGCCCTGGCTGGTCAGCATCCAGGATCCCTCGGTGGCAGGCACGGGACATCTGTGTGGAGGGTCCCTCATCAGCGTGCAGTGGGTCCTCACAGCAGCCCACTGCTTCGCCGACAGCAGGTAAGGAGGGGCAGGACACAGGGACATCCCCACATCAGCAGGTGCCCTGTCAGCAGTGCCACGGGCTTGTCCCTTCTCATTTCCTTACAGTGTGCCCAGTACCTGGGCAATGCAGACCCCAGGTGATAAATTGCTTAGGAGAAGCCTGGGCACATGCCACTGGGCACGTGCCACTGGGCACATGCCACTACTTCCTAGCAGGCTCCAGCTGACATTGCCAGAGCCTGAGGCACGCTGGAGCAGTCCTTGCCTTCACAGCCCTGAGAAGCAGAGGGCTGGTCCCTGCTGGGCTCCCCTCACGGCTGTCTCCCCGTGCCCTCAGGAACATCAGTGCCATGCGCCTGCTGATCGGGGCCACGCAGCTGAGCGAGCCGGGCCCTGGTGCCGAGGTGCGCCTCATCAAGCGGCTGCTGCTGCACCAGGACTACGGCGCCGCCGACCAGAGCAACGACATCGCGCTGCTGGAGCTCAACGAGCCCGTGCAGTGCGGGCCCTACATCCAGCTGGCCTGCGTGCCCGACGGCGCGCTGGCCGTGCAGCTGCTGGACACCTGCTACGTGGCTGGCTGGGGCGCCACCACGGCAAGATGTGAGTGTCAGAAACGGAGGGCAGGCTCGCTGCACTGGGATGGTAACATGGGCTTTGTGACAGTAGAGGCCAAAGCCAGAGTCAGGCAGATTGCAGGGACAGAGAGCTCCTGCCCCTCAGCAGAGGCAAAGCCAAGCCCTAGGGAAGGGGGTCACCCTCAGATGGGGAAAGTGGCAGCAAGCTGCTGGGCCCTCATTCCTTTCTCTGCTCACAGCTCAAAGATCAAGTGATGTCCTGCAGGAGGCCAAGGTCCACCTTATCGATCGACAGTTGTGCAACAGCAGCCACTGGTACGACGGGGACATCCACTCACACAACCTGTGTGCTGGCTACCCGGAGGGTGGCATTGACACCTGCCAGGTAGGAGCGTGTGATGAGCCCCTCAGCAGGTCAGGCAGCACTGCCCCAACACAGCCCAGCCCCTGCTTTCCCTGGCCAGTCACTCTCTCAGCTCTGGCTTCCCATCCTTGCTGGGGCTTCCACCCATTCCCAATCTCCAGGGCCTAGCCCATTCCCCATCTCCTGGCAGTCTGCCCAGAATGCCCTGCTAGTGCTCTTGGCGGCCCAGGGGTCCAGATGCCAATGCTGAACATCTGTCCTCTGTGCAGAGCTGAGAGAGAGCCTGACTTCATAGGCCCCCAGCCCACTCCCAGCCAGGCTTCTGGAGACTCCAGCACCTGGGCAGAGCCTTGCTCTGCTGGGAATACAGCTCTGGCAGGGCCTGTGAGAGGGAAGGAGGCAGCCCCAGTGCTGACAGGGGCCACCCAGCACCACCTTAATCCTCCGTGCTCTTCTGCAGGGTGACAGTGGGGGTCCACTCATGTGCAAAGACAACGGCGCTGACTTCTTCTGGGTTGTTGGAGTGACCAGCTGGGGAAGAGGCTGCGCCAGAGCACAGCGGCCTGGAATATACACCTCTGTTCAGGACTTCTATGACTGGATCCTGGTCCAGATGGAGCTGCCTCCATCAGTAGAGGCTTCTCGGGCATGGGGTCAGTACACAACCGCCTCACAACCCTGGACTCATCATACCAACGCCCCATGGCCCACTCAGAAGCCGTGGCCAAGACCACCCCCCAGTCAGCACCCGCGGCCGACAACGCTCCCCTCTCCTAGGCCATGGCCAACAACAAGACCCACTCAGAGGCCATGGCCAACAACAAGACCCACTCAGATGCCATGGCAAACAACACGACCCACCCAGATGCCATGGCCAACAACACGACCCACCCAGGTGCCATGGCAAACAACACGGCCCACTCAGAGGCCATGGACAAAACCAACTCCCACTCAGAAGCCAAGTTCGATCCCAGCACCAGCAGAGGGGATGCAGAACTGCCCATTTCCACTCAAGAAGCTGATAGAATTCTTCTCTCGGATCCGGGAGCTCCTGAAGGGCCTGCAGGGAGTTACACTTTGAGCAGGAGAGTGGACAGGATGCAGTGCAGGTTGCACGGGCCGTGACCGTTTCCTGCTGAGGCAATGCCTGCTGACCCAAAGGCCGCCTCAGTGCCAGAGGCCTGCTCTGTCCTGCCCGTGTTGCTCCTCTGCATGTATGGAAATGCTAACGTTGACGTTGACTTAGTTGTTGTAATAAAGTTGCCTATGTTTGTGGTTAACCATGCTTTCAGTCAGTCCAGTTTGGTCTCCTGGGCAAGGCTAGGACTTCCTTGCCCAGAATCTGCAAAACGAGGCTGCACCAGAGCTCTTGGGCACAAAGGGAGTCACTGCAAAGGGCTGGAACTGTGCCTGGTCAGAGAGGAGAGTGTCAGAGCCACCACAGGATGAAGACTGGCACATCAAGGCTAGGAAGAGGACAGGAGAAGAAATGCCACATGCAGACCCCTTGGGGGAACACACTGAGGCACACAGGCTGGTGACTAGGGCCTGGCAAAAGCCTTAGCTCATGGAGCAGACCTGGGATGCTCCAGAGCATGACAAGCAAAATTGCCGACTGTCACAAGGACAGGGAGAAGCTGACAGGAGCTACAGTGCCCTAAGGAAGAGCAAGATTTCACAGGTAGCAAAGGGACATTGATGAGTGAGGTGGCCACACTTAGATGTTGGAAGGAAGAGATGGGGTCATTCTGGGGAGAAGAACCTGGTAGGAGCAGAAGGACCCAGGAAAGTGCATCTGTAATGCTGTGGAAGGCCAAGGTGAGCTAGCTAACAGCACCTGCAGCAACAAGTCTGCTCACAGGTAGGACAAACCTTGGATTCAGGGGGAGCAGGGAGGGCAGAGGAGGAGAGGAGTTGAGGAAGATGAGGAGGATGTGTAAGCATGGCAGACAGGGAGAAGGGAGGATCCAGGAGCCAGTCTCACAGACACAGGCTGTGTCCTTGGCCTTGCATGCCAGGTGTCCTGACTGCCCTTGTCAGTGTGTGCCCAGAACAGCACAGTGTGGGCCCTGGTGGACAACAAGGACAGGGAGTTCCCAGAGGCTGTTACTGTGGCTGCCATGGCCAGCACAGACTGTGCTGCACCCATGTTTCCTGTGCTTTGCACAGGAGGGATGTCACTGCTTGGGTACCTCTGGCACATTTGCCTTGTGCTGCACTGCCTGCCGTGGCTGTAACCACACTGGACACGTGCATGCTGTCTGCAGTGTGCTCCAGTGGGTGTTTTTTGGGAAGAGCTGCTGGCAAGCAGCTGCAGGGAGCAGGGTGGCAGTGAACCTCCCAAAGACATCGGGATGACACACAGGGTATTTCCTTGCAAGCTGTTAGCAGGAAGTTCTGGGAATGCTGCAGAGGGGCTAAAGCTAAGCTGGAGAGGGACTTTGTTACAAGGACAAGTAGTAATGGGATAAGGAGGAATGGCTTTAAAGTGAAGGTAGGTTTAGAATAGATATTAGGAAGAAATACTTCTCAACCAGAGGAACTCAGTGACTTTAAAGTTGCACTCAAAGCAAATGTCACAACCATCTCCTCCTCAGAGATGGAAAGGCCTGTCACAGTCAGTACCATGACACAAGCAGCTCATCCAAATGCTGAGTGCCAGGCAGATGTTCCCAGTGATAAATACCAGCGCTCTGGGAGCCTCTGCATGCACCACCCAGAGGACAGCGCTGCCTCAGCCCTCCCTGGCCAGGGCTGTGACCTGCTGGGGCCACACACAGCACGGGGCACTGCTGGGACTGCAGAGGGGGTTGCTTTTCCTTGTCACACTGCTGCGTTAGCAGGGAGCTGTCGGGAGAAGGGACAGGAGACAACTTACACCCTGCCTGTGGTTTTCCCAGCAGGGTTGGTGTGGGGATTTCTAGGAGAAAAAAATCCCCACAAACTGCAGTTAGGAATTTGAAATAGGACTGAGGGCAACTGTGTATGCTCTGTAATGGCTTTTAAATTAAGATAGGGTCTAAACCACGTCAGGTGAAACGCCTCAGGTGAGTGCAGGGCAGGGTTCCGAACCCGCCCTCGGCTCGGGCCCGCCCTCAGCTCGGGCCCGCCCTCAGCTCGGGCCCGCCCTCAGCTCAGGCCGCCATCGCTGCGGCAAGGCTGCTCCCTGGCGGCGGAGCGGGCGGCCGGCGCTGCCCTGAGGGCGAGGGGAGGGAGCCGGGGACGGATCGCGGGCATGGATCGGGGGAAGGATCCCGTGGGACTGATCCCGAATTCGGATCCCGGAGGACGGATCCCGCGGCCTGGGCCCGCAGGGCTGCCCGGGAACGCAGGTACTGAGCGATTCCTGCCCGGAGCGGCGCGGGCAGAGGCCGCCTCAGGCAGCCGCTGATCTGACACGGCGCGTTGGTGCTGCCTTAGACACTGGCAATTACTGGTGACACCTCACTTTGACTGGGTTAAATATTTTCCCGCTCCGGGCCGGGTGTTTGCACAGGAAGGATCAGCAAGTCACGTCTGCTGCCTTTGCCCATGCACGGGCTGCCCGATGTCCTTGGTACCTGGCCGTCAGTCCTTAATGTACATCAACACGCACTGATATACAGCCAGGCTGATCTTTGACTCACCTTTGGAGCACAGACACATTTTCTCCACAACAAATTATACTTTGACATTAGAAGGTGGCAATCTGTAATGGATATTGCAATCTGAAGATTGAAAGAGACTATCTGTGATCTTTGTCCTCAGCAGAGTAAGCTGGAGTCTCTCTTCCCTCCTACACATTATTTGATTGTGGGACATAACCTTGGAATGTACTAATAATCATTAGTCAGAGATGATGTATCCGTTACAGGCCTGCCCTGCTCGGGGAGGGAGACATTCTCTAGAGCCGTAGTAAATCAGCAAAGCATGCAGTTAAATATACAGTAAAATGTGGTTTGAGACACAGTCCTTCATACATCACGTAGCAAAATGTTTTATTGAGAGTCACACACCCACTGATGAGGAAGGAGGGCTGCCCAGACAAGGCCTGTGAAGGGGAGCAGTTTGGAGATCTCTCTGAGCAGCTCCTGGTCCAGGGGAAGCTGTGCCTGAGTCCTCCTCTGCCCTCTCCTAGCCTTGGACAAGCTGGCAGGAGAGAGAAGGGAAGGCAAGGAAGGCAGGGAGCCCTGTGGAGCTGTCCAGACACAATGAGCCTTCAGGGCCTGGCAGGGGCAGTGAGAGGGTCCAGCGTGCCAGGAGGAGTGAGGGTCTGTTCTGCTGTTCACCAGCTTTGCAGGTCAGGCTGCTACTTTGTCGTTTGTTTGTGCTGCTGAGCAGATGTCTTCTTGGAGCTGAATGTCACAGGGATTGTTAGAGCATCTCCTTGTCTTTTTTACAGGCATTTGTCATTATTATTTAAATCTGAGTGAATAAATAACACATGCAGCTGCTGAATGTTTTATTCTCTGGGTTCCTGACCTTGCTGCTTTGCCTTCCTTGGTTTTCGTGGTCCTGAGTAGCTGCAGAAGCTGTGCCAAAAGGGCTGGCCAAGCCAGCCAGCCAGATCCCTGAAATGGGGCTGCATCCCACACTGACCTGGGAGAGCCTGAGCTCACACATCCCTGCTGACTGTGACTGCTGGGGCTTCTCCTGTGAGTCTTTCACCCTTTTTGGAGCTGGCCAAATCAGTGCATGTCTGGCTTTCTTTGCTTACTAGTGACAATTCAACCAATGCAGGAAATGTCTGTGATGTCCAAGCTTTGGATCAATTTTCTTGCTTAGTGCAACCTCTCCACATTACATTTTGCTATTTCTATTTTTGTTTCCTTGAGTTAGGATAGCTCAAGCATTGCAATAGCTATAGACATTTTTACTGCCAAAACTATGTTTGATGCCTGTTTGGCTGGGGAGATGGGCTCAGGACAGGTGTGCATTAGCTGCTTTCAGTAGTTCTGACCCCAAATCACGTCACTTTGCTGAGGGATGAAGTCACAGCCTGACGTGGGCCACAGGTGACTGCAGGCTGAGCTGCCCTGGAGGAGCTGAGGTCCCCAGTTCCAGCAGAACACTTAGAGAGGGAAACAAGGCAAGTCTCTCCAGTAAAAAGAATGGTTTGTGCCTTTGTTTTCCTAATTCTGTCTTCTGTTTTTCCAGAAATCCGTTACAAGCATGAGCACAGACTAATTTCTGTAGAAGGTAAGTCAGTTAAGAATGGGGATGTCTGGGTGATTTGCCTTTTAATAAATTAACCAGTGCTCGTGTTTTTAACAACCTTAAGAAGATATAAGACCTCCATTCCTCCTGTCATGGCAACTACAACAAGCAGAACAATCATTCAGAAGTCAGGAATAAAACACAGGCACTTTAGGTCTCAGCCAAGAGAGCCACAAAGTAGCAAAACTCAGTAATTCAGAGGATCTGTGTCCCTCAGATCTCACCATTACTGGTCTTACTACTGGTAATACTGGAGCACATCAGTTTAGGAGAAGGCAGAATGTTGTTGAAGTGCCACTCCCCCTGTCAAACACCTCCCTGAGGTGTCAAACACCTTCCCTTGCTCTTATCAGCACAGGAAAAAGCAGGAAAAGAGCTGAGGAGAGGCAGGTTCTGGTTTTATAGCCAGAGCAGTCTGGTAACTTTAATCCTAGAGAGACAGTGAAAGAGGCCATAGGTATTTGTAATTTATTCATAAACAGCGATGCCATCAGAAGAAACTTTTTAAAATAATATGTGATAGTTGTTTAAATATTTAAGAGTTTGTTGACCTATTTTCTCAGTTAATTAGGATTTTTTTTTTGGCTGCATTAACAATGACTTGGATGCAGTCTGTTTTAGTCACTACACAGTTCAGCTACACTGGGTTACAGAAACATGATTTCTTTCTAAGGCACATGACATGGCAGAGGAATGCCACTGTGTCTAGGTTTGTGCTTAAAAACCTGGAGACTTACTAGTAGGTAGGGCATAAGCTCAATTAGTGAATGTAAAACCATTCACCTGGCATCCTTCTGAGTCCTAAACCAAACTTTGTTTTTTGATTACAGCACTGCCCTTGTTTCTTGTGCAGCAAAGGGCTACGGTGCAGTTGCCCTTCTCTTCAAAGTGCAATGGTTAAGAGCATCAGGCTCATCTCTGCAAGCTGCATTTGTGAGTACACTTCTTTTCTTACTCATTTATTTTGCCCAGGGCTCACTGGGCCTAGAAGAGAAGTTGGTAAAAATTTGTCCATGTGTGCAGCACAAATGTCACTGATCCCAGTGCAGCAGTGTGGTCAGAAATCAGCTCTTTCTGTGCTAATGGAAGGCCCTGGTAGCAAAAGCTGCACTCTGTGCATCCTGCTGGAACATTGCTGTGGGCTGTCAATTAGGCTGCAGCACCAAAATGTAAGTTTGTCCCCCACTACATGGCTTGGGAATGATTAGCTCTGAACTGATCCACCCTAGAAACTGAACTGATCCACCCCTAGAAAAGGACACCAGAAGGGTCAATTCCTGCTCTCTGAAAGGCTCTAAATTGTATATCTCAAGAGGATCATGATCAGGTCTGTTTCTCTTTTAAAGCTGCAGTAAAATAGAACTTTACCCTTGCTGTTGTCACCTCTCCTTCTTAGGAGGTGTCCAGGATCATGCTGTTTTCCAGGGGGTGCTTTAGGGGTCTCCTGCAGAAAACCACACGGTCAGAGAGAAGTTTGCACAAACTCAGAACACAAGGATGTGTTAACTTCCCATGCAGCCTGTGCAGGGCATCTCCAAAGTGACCTGGGAAGGTACTTCTCAGTCCGTGTTTCTGCACAGTGCCACTGAGCTGACTCAAAATAAAAGACTAAATAAATGTTGGCTGTCAGGCTTCAACAAGCTTCTTCATCAGGTGCAAATGGACAGGAAAGATCTTCTTCCATTTGCACCTGATGAGGAGGCATGTTTCTCCCCAAAAAGCTGGTGTCTGCCATCCTGTGTTTCACTCCATGGATCAATTCAGTGTTCTTGGGATCAATGTTCTCCACTAATGAGTTATTGCTTTTTATTTTCAAAATGAAACTTGAAATCTTGTGGTAAATATTTGTCATCCGTGGGATACCAAGTGCACAGAGTCTTAAATAAGAACAGTTTTGTTTGTAGTTCCTAGAAAGAAATACAACACTAGAAACTTTTTTGTGAGATTAAACAGGAGTCAATACCACAGTGCAGAGGAAGAATTTCTATTTCTGTCTATACTCTTAAGGGAACAGAGTAGGTGCATGTCATTGCCACAGTGACAGCTAATGAGCAGATACACAGTATTATTAATTGCAGTAAGAGTAACACGCTGAGCAATCTATCAGCCTCTATCTTCTCGGCAGCTGCAGTTTAGATACTTTTTGCAGTTTAGATACTTTTTACCTCTGTCTGGAGCGGCTGCTCTGGGTTTGTTTCCCTCTGTGGCAGCAGCAGCGGGACTACACTACCACTGTCCTCCTCCCGCCGCCCGCGGGGCCCACCCAGTTGCACTGGGCTGGCACCAGCACGAAGCTGTTGTCCCGGGTCCTTCGGAGGTGCAGCACCTGCCCACTGTCGGTGACAGCGACACCGCCGGGCCCGTGCGGGCTGAGGGCCACCTGTGCCCGCCTGTGGCAGCGCCGGGCACAGGCACAGCGCACGGCGGCCGCCAGCGCCAGCCCCAGCGCGGCCGTGCACAGCAGCAGCGCGCCCAGCCGGGCTGCCAGGAGCCCTCTCCCGGGAGCCGCAGGTTCGGGAGCTGCTCGGGGCACCCCTGGCACGGTATTGGCAGCTGCCTCCTGCCTGTCCTTGTCCTTGTCACCCCCGGTGCCCGCCTCCTCCAGCCGCGGTGCCAGCTCTCTTCCTGCCGATCGCCGCGAAGCTGAGGACAGATTGCCGGCAGCGCTGGCACCGCCGAGCCAGGCTGTGGGTGCGACAATGTCACCCGGGTGAGGGTGGGTGTGCAGGGCAGAGGGAGATGCTGTCACACGTGGGGAGGCTCTCAGGATGGTCCCACTCTCGGTACTGCCCTTTGGAGGTGAAAACACGCCAAAATGTGCAGGGAGGGAAGAGAAAAGGGGGCTGGTTAAGTTTTCACTACTTACCTCATGGAACACACTTCAACTCTGTTTCTGATGCCCATGTGTCCCTCTGGCTTTAGATTAACTCTTCTAAAAGCTGTTTACTCAGCTTTTAGAAAATGAAGCAGATGCACCCCAGCTCCATCCAGGCTAGAATTGCCATGGGAAGAGCAAAGGCACTCGAGTTGGTCCCAGGCTCAAAGGCAGTGAGGGTTGGAGGGGCAAAGGTGAAGGGCACAGGTAGAGAGGAAGGTCACTGCTTTGTCTGTCTAAACATCTGCAGTTCCTGTTGTGGTGGTGGTATTTTTCACATTCTTCTTCTTCTTATTATTATTATTATTATTATTATTATTATTTCATTATCACAAAATACTATCACTTATAATACACTGTTCCCACCTTGAGTGGCACCAGGGTCATGCAGGAAGGGCAGGTGTGTCCTTCCCAGCCGAGCTGCCTGTGCAGGCTCACACAGACCTGCTGGGTTCAGCATTGCCCTTCTGAGGCCATGGGAGACTTGGGATGGCCTTTGCCATCAGCAGTTTGGGGCATTCACATATAACCTATAAACCCTCCCCAAACCTGTCTTACTCTCTCAGTTTACACAGCCAGTCTTGAATCTTGTGCCCCTCTGTGTTACTCAAACATCCATTTTAGTGGGAATGACAGTTCCTGCCTGGGCCTGTTTCTGGGGACTGCCTGGTTCCATGTACCTTATTTTAACTTATTTTAACTGTCACCCAATGCCAGCTGCTCCACGCCAGCTCTGCAGCCCAGGCTTGGCTGCAGGTATAATCCAAGACTAACTGGGGAACAAGCATGCAATTTAGGAGGCCCCCAGTGAATTTTTCCATTCCCACTATGCACCTGAGCCCCCATCCAAAACCTGCAAAATGTACTCAAGTTTTTAATTTGGCTCCACTGAGATTTGGATCTGGCCCTCAGTAGGATGGCACATCTCCAGCCTGCCCAGCCCAGCAGGCATTTTCACACATCCATTAATTACACCAGAGAAACTCTCACCCTCTACCATCATTAGTGATTTCTAAAGCTTCCTGGGAAGACAGTGTGACAGGAGCACAAAGCTGAGGTAGGAGCCCTGGCAAGCTGTGAAGGAAAGTAGTGGAGGGTCAGAGCCTTTTGTGGAAGGAATGGTTTCTGAAGGCACTATTAAAATATGGTAGTAAATAGAAGACTTTCAGTGGCTGAACTGCAAACTGTAAAGTGGCAGGCTGGCAAAGTTAGGATTGCACGGTATGGATCACTGCTCTCAAAATGCAAATGCCCTACTGTAAGGATATACTGCAGGATTTGGGACTTTGGGATAGAAAATGGAACTGCCTCACAAGTCCTTGCCCTATCTCAACTCATTTCTCCTTTCTTTTCATACTCCTCTCCATTCTTGCCTAATTTCTCAGTGTTTTTGTTTCATTATGCTCTTCTAGTCTTTCCTTGTGCAACAACTCATCCTTCCCTTTGGTTTCCATCTACTCCCAGTTCACTTCTCTCCATGGCTATGCTAAGTGCTCATGGCACAAGTTTCTCCTTTACTTGTTCCCTGTCCTTTACTCCTTCCTAAATATTTCTGCCTCATTCTGTGCTGTATGTCCCCTTTCTTTTATTTTCTGTGAGATTATTTCTCTTCCTCCTTTGGCATCCTGGAAACCAAGTCTAGTTCTTTCTTCTCCTTGTATTTTTATTCTCTCCATCACCTGCATAGTGGAGTTACCCTGTTAACTCTTTATCCTAAGCATACACATTTCCAGGAAACTGTAATCCCTTTAGAAAAGGGAAAGCAATTGTTTTTACAGTGGGCCTCTTAAAACCCAGGCAGTGGGCTCAAAAAAGCCCCAACCAAACCCAAACTGGAAAGATATTTAAAGCCAAATTTAGCCCAAGGGTATTTTTAGCCACTTCTGACACCTCCATGAGCTGCTGGGGTGCCCTCCCTGCCCCTGCTTACCTTGCTGGTGGCTGTACAGGTCAAACACGAGTGTAGGGTGGCAGCACTGGCACTGCCACCTGCTCTGAAATAGGGACAGAGGAAAGGCAGGGTTAGCAAGTGACACCTTGGCTCACACCACCAAGAGCTGCTGCTCCTCAGAGCAGTTTTGGGATGGATGCAGTCACTGTAGACCTGACAAGCTGTATTTTGAATTATGCCTGCTCATTGGTTCCTATCCCCATCACTTTCACCCACAGTATGAAATGTTGCATGAAAGCTCATGCAGCCCAAACCTTCTAAGACTTCTGAGCAGACATCCTCAAGCCAAATTTCATGATTGCTTTTTATCCTTTTTTCCTTTTCTCTTCACATGGTGAAATAGGTCTGCTGAGTTCACTGTTTCACTGAATATTTGTCTGCACCTTCAGAAAAATGTTGTAACAATCGATAGATTTTATCACATTTTCCCACCACCTGGCCTGTCCCCCACTGTGCTGAGCGAGGCAGCGTTGGGTTCTTAGGAGTTTTGGATTTTCTCCCTGTCTGTCATGGGCAACATCCAAAGGACTATTTCTCAAAATCTCTGCAAACAAACGCCCTCTCACCTCCCCCCTGCACGCAGACACCTTCCTGATCTTCCCTGTTCATCCATAGGGAGACCAGTGCTATTTTCCTTCCCCTCAAGGAGAACCAGCTTTTCCCACCACCCGGTTTTTACCCGTTGAAGGCGCTGTAGCTGGAGGCATTGCCCCGGGAGAGGGAGCCTTGCAAGGCATCCACGGTATCAAGTTCTTGGGTGGGAAGGGACGGCTCCAGCGCCCGGGCTCGGNTGCCCGTGGGGCTGGCAGGCAGCGGGGAGCCGGGGGCAGCTGCGGGAGAGACGGGACCTCGGCCAGCGGGGAGACAAAACAAAAATCAGGGAGACAGCAGCAGGCTCCATTGTCTTGGGTTTGTTTATTTCAAATCCCGCCCAAGGTTTGCCAGGAGGGTTTGTAACAGCCACTCTTTTATTTTCGTGTCACTTATTTTTAAGAGGGAACCCACAAGGAAATTAAAGCAGCAAAGCTCGCTGCCTATGTAATGGTCAAGTAAAGTAATTAAAACTCAGCCTTGGTGCCATGCCAAAAATGCTGAGAAATACATCTGATTTGGGTATAAGTAAATTCTTGGAGCATCTTACTGACCAAAGGCTGCGTAAATACCACTAAATATATACCTGGAGGCCAATAATCACATTTAGAGACAAATACATTCCTCCGTTTAGCCAACATTGCTAATTGCACTTCCTTCTCTTCAAGACCTGAGGTTTTAGGTAAAGCATTTTAAGATTTGCATTGAAATCATAAGATCTGGCAACCCCATTTAACTGTCTGGTGCCCTCCTCAAGTACTGCCCCACACCTCCACTGCAGGGAGATCACCATGGCCAGCACTGATCTCCCCACAGACACAGGAGTTAAATGGGTCCCCCATTGTTTGTGCCCCTTGTGTTGGGCACTTGCCCAGAATTAGCTGCAGACCCACCTTGCAGGGGTGTTGGTAAGAAATGAGGGTTTGCTCACCGTACCTGTGGGGTGAGGGTCTGCAGGTCCCTGCAGGGCCATGGGGGCTTCGGGCTCCTTGTCAGCACGAGACTTGTTCTGCCCTCCCTGAGCCACCACAGCAGATTCAATCTTGGCCCAGTAAACAAAGTATGACTGGACTATGGAGATGCTGTTAGAACATAATCAGGCAAGAATTTACTGGCTCTGTGGCATTAATAAAACATCTGACTGTTTAACTAATGACAAAGACTGCCTTAATCTGAAGAGAGAACTCATGCAAAAGTATTTTAAAGTATTAGCCTGCTGTACATTTTCTATTACAAATAATAGCTACCATGTCCCATAAGAAAGATTCAGGGTGAAGAATCACTACTCAATTAATAATTAAATTTGGCCAAAAAAATGTGTGGGAACTTAAACAAAAAAAAAATTCAAAAAGCTGTATTACATCCATCATGTTGATAGAATTAGATTTGTAAAACTTGGACTAGCTATGCTTATAATCTTCTGTAGTCAGAGAAACAACAGTGGTATTTATTAATTAAAACAAGCCAGTGTAACTTGTACAAACAGCAGAATAGGTAAGGGGAAGAAAAAGTCTCTTCTCAGCCCTCTGATATTTGAACCCCCCTAATCCTCTGCTTTTTGTCAGGTGCCAAAACTGTGTTGGCCAACCTTTAACTTCACTCCTAGAGCCTTATTTAAGCTGGAGGTTTTGGGAGAATTTCAGCTCAGATTGCTCAGCTGCTTCTGAGAATTATCTAAGGAGAAACCAGCCTGGGTTTTCCTGTGCCAGATGACACTTACAAGGCATTTTTGAGCCTAACAAGGCGTTTTTCCAGATGCTGTGACAGGCTAAAAAGGGAGAGCCTATCAGGTATCAGCTCAGAGGGTCAAATGCCAGAGTGGGAAGGAACTGTCAGAATGGGTGGCTAGGACTAGGTCTTGTTGGGATTTGTTTGGGTTTATTTGGGGGTTTTTGTGAGTTTAATAGTATTTCTTTAAAATTTAGCAGCATTTTCTGATCTAAAGCAATGGCCAAAATTGGAAATTCCAAGCAGCAATATTTCTGTTTCAATGAATTTCCTTGAATCACGATGAGATGCTCAAGCCACAACACTCAACAGGACACTTAGGTTTTGGGAAGCAGCCAAGGATCTGCCCAAGCAGTTTCTAAGTGGTTTTGTAAAGTTGAAATACAACAATTTAATCTCTTTTGAAATGAAAAGCCACTGTGCTTTCTCTAAGGCAGTCAGTTAGAAGATGTTTAATTTCGTTCCAAATCAGAACCAAGCAACTTGGACAGTTTGGGACTTTGGTGCAAAAACAGAGATGTCAAGTAATGACACAGTGCTCACTCTCTTTGTATTGTGAGTGATTCTGTTTACATTGAACTTTTTTTAAAAGGAGAACTGATATACAAGATTATCCTGTAGCCAGGGAAGTCCTGTGGGCTGTATTATTTGCAAAGACAGGCAACATGGTCACGGTTCTCTCTTTAATATTAAATAATATTACTTAATTAATACTACTTAATATTACTTATATTACTTAATATTAATCTATTAATATTAATAGTTTAATTAATACTGATTAATATTAATTAATATTAATTCGTATTTCTGTTTCCTAAAATGCTTCAGCTGTCTCTTCCAATGTATCTATTCTGAGGAAACAGTGACCATGTAAATAAAAAGCAGCACTAGGCAGCAGATATTAATGGTGATTTACTGTTGCAGCATTTGGTCAGTATTTAGCTATATTGGGTTCAAGGTACATAAACTGCTGCGCTGGACAGCCTGGAACTGAGAAAACTCTAATGCTGATTAGGAACCAGCACGTTCTTACAAAAACTTGATGTCTCCAAGGGGTTGGTCTGGTGCTTTCCACACGAAGGACAGGTTTCTCTTCAGTGACTTGTCCGAGTGTGTGACAGTGTCCCCATCCTCAAAACACGTCAGCAGCTTGGAGCCCGCAGGCAGGAGGACAAACGTGCCGGCGACCTCGTTGTTGGACACTCTGCGAGCTTGCAGCATGAAGCCCATGTAATCCCGGGTGCTTCGGACTGTCACTTTGGGGAGGCAAAGCACAGCACACAAAGGCATTTCTCTTGCTGCTATGGAGTGAATTGCCTGCAATGGAGCTCCCAGAAAAAACCTTGGGCAGCGCTACTGGAAACACCTTAGTGTCTGTCCTCACAATCTGCCTTGGACATGCTGCATACAGAAGCCAGACCTTTACCTTTGGTTTTGCAGTGTGTAACTTCACACAGGATGGGCCTGAGTCTTCCACCCCATCCCTCCTGGATGGTGAGCTGTTAACCCCATTGGATCAGGCAGCATGCAGCCATTTTTGAGGAAGGAGGTTTGGACACTGCTCTGTGTGTATGGACACTGTCAGAGCTCGTGTTCTGCTCTCAGAGGGGTTTTGTTTTGCACAGGGATGGACAGGTGAGTGGCCAAGCTGAGGGATGGTGCCTCTCAGCTCTGTCTGCATCTGCCTGAGGAGCAGCAATGCCAGGGATGGGGAATGCTGCCAACCATGCCCAAGAGTCACCCAGACCCCTTGGTGCACAGGGGCTGGGAGGGTGACTTCACCTCCCAGAGGTGCCTCTCATGGGCCATGCATGTAATGAGGGCTGGTATGGTTGAGACAAATGAATCCCACCCAAAGCACCTATGCTGCAAACAGAATTCCTCTGTAAATATGTCCTAATGACAAGAGAGGTGTTATAGCTCTCCCAGAGCAGTCATCCCTCTTCCCAGACCTCACAGAGATTAATTCCATCACTCAAGATGAGCTACCGCATATGTTTTGGATGCAGGAATGAGCAGCCGTTCCTTACCTGGCACCTTGTCTCCCGGGAAGTAGAGGGACATGTTGGTGTGCACAGTGATGTAGCTGCTGCTGGAGCCGTGCAGCTGCACCCGCAGGTGCCTGGGCATCATGTCAGCGCAGGCGGACAGGCTGGCGCCCTGCGAGAAGGCGGCGGCGCAGGGGGCCAGGCACAGCGCGGCGCAGGCCAGGCACAGCGCGGTGCCAGCCACGGCACCGGGGGCTCTGCCCCGGCCCTCCATCCCACAGAGGAAACAGCCTGGGGTTCCCTTCAAGCAGGGCCTTCCCAAATGCTGCCGCTGATTTATCCGACCTCCAGAGCCACCCTGCCCACTGTCGTTAAAGAAAAGGGGATGAGTGATCTCTGTGGTACCTGCAGCCACTGTGGGAATCCCGTGTTTACATTCTGAACTGTTGGGGCTGGGAGAGGGAAGAGCCCCCCACAAGAGGATGTGTTTCTTGTGAAGCTGCCAGTGGAGGGAGTGGCTAGGAAAGATTTACTCTAAGAAGTCTTGTGGGTTTGAGGAGGAGGAGCAGGCTCTGTACAGCCACAGTCCGCACCTTCCACCGCTCCAAATGTACAGCGTGATCAATAGAGGAAACATCTGCCCCTTGGACCTGGAGAGCTGCTGCAGGCCCTATCCCATACAGGGCTGGTGCCCAGGGCACAGCCTGTCCCTGCCTGCCATCACAGACCTGTGTTCCTGTGGTGACAGCACAAAACACATTTCCAGTCTGAACAGAGCATTGTGCCATTTTGCTTTCTCAAAATGCACTTTCCAAAGTGAAGCTGAGGGATGAGTGTGTGGCATTCACTGTAATGGATATCACAAAGCAGCGGCTCCTGATTTTAAATGTAGCACTTTCTACCTCTTCTTTTCAAGATGCAGCCTGCCTGCCTTAGATGTCATTACACTTAATCAATGAGTAAGTGTAAATAAATCAGAGGAAACAGAGGCTGAGGAGGTCTAGCTTACACCTCCCTCTCAAGCACTTCTGAAATTTGCCAGCTGACAAATGAAGCACCACTGCACCAAAACAGTTCATGCCCAGCCTAAAGCAGCAAGCAGATGGATGCAGTTTAACCTTCCACAGCCAAGCATCCCGCCACTCCAACCAATTGTGTGCCAGAAGATGCTCGTGAGAATCACAGGAGCCTTTGCTAACTCTCCCAGCCCTGCTGGACCAGCAGCAGGATCTCTACTCTTCCTGGAGCCAGCCTCCCTTCTGGGCACACCTAAACCTCCCTCGCTGGGTCAGATTTCTAGCAGGAGCTCATTGAAGTAGCCCCGAGCAGCAGCTCTTTCCCTCGGGTGTTGCCCCGGCCGTGCTATTTCCCTGCCCTGCCCGTCTCCGCGGGGCAGCAGCGCCGCTCCCGGGGCTGCCGCGCTTACCTCGGGACACGTTCGCTCGGGCTCGCTGCCGCCACTGCCCTGCCCGCCCATCCTTTCAGGACCTTCCTCGCCGGCTCCTCGAATGGGAAGCGCGGCAGCTGTTACTGCTAATACCCACCACCCACGGCAGCGCTCTGCCGCTGCCCAAATCCTGCTCTAATCATATTAGGGTTTGTCTTCACATCCTAACCTTTCTTCTTTTTCTTCTTTTTCTTTCTTTCTTTTCTTCTTTTTTCCTGTGTGTGTGTGTCAAATCTCCAAGTTTCTTCAATGAAAACAAAGGCAACTATCGGGGAAGGGAAGGGGGAGGCTCACAGCAAAGCATGGGGTTTGTGTGGGACATCCTGGAACTCCTTTTGCAGTGGCACAGGATGATTGGACTTTTTCTTCCCTGTTACCCTCACACATCCCCTCATCCATGCTGAAGCAAAGCCAAGCCATGTCACTGATAAATACACACAAGGCTTATAAACCCCATAACATTGCAGGTTCTCTGATGCAGAAATTGTCCTTCTTGCAGGTTGTTTCTACATCCCCGTATCACCAGGGCACAGCAGGGACAGCAGATGTGGAGCTCAGGATGTGATATGGGCATGGAGGTAAGAAACTCAGAGCTGACACTCCAGAGCAAGCTGGTGCTTCACTGACAGGTTGGGAAATACTTTGTTGCTGCAAGATAATAAGGGTTTATATTTATGTGGAGTTTAGCATGTGATTAGACCAGCAGAAGTAGCAGATTAACTGAAACATGTTTTGTAATTAGAGTTGTAGGAACAGAACCACAGTTAAAAAGTTGATGCAAACTCGACATTAAATCAAAGTCTGCAAAAATGTGTTACTATACGTGGTTAGGTGTGTGGAGGGGGAGAGAAAGGTGCAAAGGGGAAAAAAATTAACCCTACATTAAAATTTAAAAAGCCCAAACAACAAAATCCAGACAGTTTCCAGGACTGAATGCAGACAGTTACCTGCCAGCTACACATAGATGACAAGGCAAATGAAAAACTGCATCCCCCACATAAAGGTACATCTTCATTTGTTAAAAAAAGTCACTTACAGAAGAGCCAGTTAGTGATTTGTCTTATATCCTGGACCTTTTTCAACCCTTGTCAGAAAATGATAAATTATTGAAGCATATTGTACAGTAGCAACTCTATTTGTGTGTTCTGTCATGGCTTTTGAAGTGCTTAGTGTGGAAAGGTTAACTACTGACTACAAAGTAATTTAGAATCATTTCTTCATCTTAAAAAACAGTGAAATTAAAAATCTGCAGTTCACATTCTCTCCCTTTGATAACTGGGATGTTACTATTCCCTGCTTGCATCAGAGCTACTGGTACTTGGGAAGAATGGGCCAATGCTATATTCACACAGTTGTCTTGAGTTAATCCATCCACAACTAGAAGTACTTTTGTTCCTGGAGGCATTATAAACTGTCCAAACAATAAAGCCAGGCTTCAGAGAGCTCATGTAAAAATAACCTCACCGTGAGGTACATTACCCTAACTTAAAACTTTGTCATGAGGAACCAGAAAACATTAAATGTGTGCAGCTAAGTGCAGGAACACTCAGGTGAAGCAGTATCTGAATTTTCAGAGTTAGTATGGTGTTTTTTTCTTGGCTGACTGCATGTAAAAGAAGATACTCTTTATAAATTGGAATAAGCATCCAGGTAAAACCGAGCTGCATTTATTCACTGTGCTTTGCTTATCTGGGAGCATTGTGGCAAATACACACAAACAAGTTCCCTCCCTGCTGTCGGCTCAGAGGTTCCCTCCCCAGTGCACACCCCACACTCTAATGCACTTGTTCTCATTTCTGAGGGAATTCTGCAGAGGGAATGCAGAGATGGTGCCAGGCTGTGGGGATTGCACAGGACAAAGCAGGAGCTGGCTGGAGAGGACACGTGTGGCATGATCACAAAAGCTTTCAGGCTCCCAGTGTGGTTTCAGGAGCAGGTTTAGGTATTGGTAAAGTTGCTTTTTACTGAAGAAGTCCATTGTGTTTGGTAGAGAAGCACATGAAAAAGGTCACCCCAAGCAGAGGAGGGGTGGGGGTACAAGAAGGAGGTGAAGTATTTACCAGGCTGTACTGACATTCCAACTGAGAGCTCCTCACCTCTGACTGACTCCCTCAGCTGCACAGAGCTTTCCTTTCACCCTTAAGGCTTTTCTTCCAGTTGATTCAATTCTTTCCCCACCCCTAACTGTTGAAGTGTCACTGTTATAGCCCTTGATTCAATCCACAATTCAAGATGTTTTGGACAGCTGAATTTTTTAGCCCGTGACTCTTACTAGCCTGTGACCCTGTGTTTTCCCAAAGGGACAGGTCATTGTCACCAAACCATTGGCATTCCCCTTCCCACCATCACTTTAACTATTGTTTTGCCATCAATACAGGGCTCTGATTTGCAACTACTCCATGCCTGCTTATCTTTCAATCGGTATTTTTGTAACTGCTAGCATAATTAAATGAACTGTTGCTTCAAATTAGCCTTGCAGCACTGTTACATGCTTCTCTTTTATTTTTTTTCTGTACAGAACAAAGCAATGCTTTGAAACAACAGCATTCCAGCAGTTTACACTCACGTTTACATTTATTTTAAAAAAATATTTAAACACTTGTGTATTTCACCTGTGGATTTTGAACTATAAATGAAATAGGGCTCATCAATTCCAAGAGGTTCATAAGTACAAAAAAGCAGCCTCCTTCTGGCATCTTCACATCCTCCTCTTCTGCGTGCTTATGTACAACACTGCAAGAGAGAAAGTGACACACAGGAGAGGGCCACGGTAAATAACATGCAGAAGCCTTTTTATTTAAACATCTTATTTCCATGATACATAAATTGACTCTGTAATAGATCCCATTCAGCATGAACAAAGCCAGGCAACCTTTACGTCCAAGTTTCATAAAAATGCCAATAGCTCTGAGCATTATGAATTATTTTGGTTCAGTATTTCTGTATTTGCAGCCCAACCATGCTTCAGCAGATGTAGGCTGAACAGAGCAGGAACAAGGGCAGTGCCCTGCAGTGTCACTGAGGGGAACAGGAGAGTTCCTCAGCAGCAGAATCCCAGGTGTCAGTCACTAACACTGTCATCTTTCAATAAAAGCTGGGAATGCCAGGCAGTTAATGCCAGGCACTTAAGGCAAAGCTGTGATTAGTCATGAAGGAACAGACATCCTCCTCCTGCTTAGCTCAGGATAGCCCCAGAACACATCCAGTCACAACTAAAATGAACTCTGTGCCCCTAAACCTGCCACACATCTTCAGTGCTCTGTTCATCCTGTTCTTGAGCCTGCTGCCTCTCATCCATTTGACTTTCATGACAGATTATTGCCCTAATTGATTCTCCAGCTGTAATGTCACTCCAGTCCTTGGCCTAACAGTCCACATGCCTTGCACAAACCAAGGGTTGGCCTCATTTCAAGGATTATTTCTCCACCCAAAATGCTCTTTTACACTGGTGCCACATTGTCTTTGACCCTTTTCCTAACATGGGATTCAGTCTGGGAGTCTTTTTATTCCATCTCTCCTTGCTGAGCTCCGTTTTCTTCCCAAGCAACCTGGTCAAACTCTGCTCCATTTACCTTCTCTAAAAATCTCTTCACATCCCACTTGTGAACCTTTTCTATTTTTAGACACTCCTCTCCCTGGCCTGTCCTGCTATTACAGCCTGATACCACAGAGTAATTTCAGGAGCTGGGATTGTCCTTGGAGTGCAGCAAAATCCACCTGCTGCACTGGGATATTCAAAGGCTCAGCATTAAAGCACGAGTGATTTTTTAGACTGGTGGTAAAATCTTTACTCAAAAGATGAAAATAGCCTCCAGGACTAAGGATAAGCATTCCTTCAGTCCTGGAAAACTGCTCCACCAGAAAATATTTGTGTCACTGCAATATCTGCACTGTAGCATAAATTTATGGCTAAAAAACACAAACTCTTAGGGTGCAGAGGCCATCTAAGCAAGCAGTAAGTGCAAAAGAGTGAGCCTGTCAAACAGTAGAAAATAAGCTCCAAGAAGGCTAGAAAAGAGCTAGAAAATGCTTCTCTAAATGGACTTCAAGTTCAGAGGAAAAAAGGACCACAGGAATGCAGAAAAGCACTCACCCTGGAAAGTGAAACTGTAAAAAGCAAATACTGTAACAGTTTCTAAGAAAGAATATTCGTTTCAGGCTTACAGGCAGCCTACTTACACCTCAGCCACCCCTCAAATTCAGAATACCAAAACACAATTTTCTACTGTGCAGTAACAGGAGTAGGAATTACCATTATTTCCTCGGATAAATGCATCCCCATACTTGTTCTTTAACTGTCCATTTACATATTCCTCAGTCTGCTCCAGAGCTATGTTCATATATCCATCCAGGCAAGCCAGGACACCTAAAAACAGTGGCAGTTTAAAAGAGAATCAGCTTGAACTTATTTTAAAATAAACAAAACTGCACTGTGTTTGAATAGTAGAGGGAGAAAACCCACCCTGTATCCTTGTACCAAACTAAAAACCCTTTTAGGACAGGTGCCTTCAAAGAATTCATCTGGAAGAAAGGAATCCCAGGCACTCTGGCAGCAATGTTATTAGTTGGTGTAGGAGTTGTGGGAGTAACAAAAAAGTTCTGCAGGCATTATTTCAAAAGATGGACAATTTCCACTTTGAAAGTTTAGGCTGCCCCTTCTCACTTGTGTTTTAAACACCAAAAAACACCTGTGACGTTAAGTGTAACTGGATAACCTAAGGACAAAGCTATGTAAACAGAGCTGTCAACAAATCTTGTGAAGGACATATCTGAAAAACAACCTTTTAATACAGGACAGTGTGCACATATTTGTCTTCATGCTTACAGAGCTAGAACACTGCAAGTCTGTTCTGATGTCAGCAAAATTCTACAGATTTTTCAACAAAGGCCACTGAAATCTTACCACAAAACTAAAATTACACTGTTTTGATAGTGCAATTAGTGAAAAAAAATCTCATTTGTTGTATGATTTTTTTGGATCAGGAAAATAAGCATTTTAGTAGCACATAGGTAACACAGCTTTTTATCTTCCTCTGGCATGTGGGTTTTCCTGACTTCACCATTGCACAGGCAATACTACTTAATATTTAAATAATTTTTTCCTCTGTTTGAATAACACCTAGCTGTTTACCTAGCAGTAAAACTTGAATTGAGATCTACATTACATCTAAATTGTGAACAGAAAGGTGAAGTATATTTCCAACAAGGGGTGATTCTGGCCATTTCAGGAGTTGTACTTCCAGACAATCTTTCCAAGTATCAGCTTAGAAACTCAGAATCATCCAGTTTAATCATCTGTGACCAAGGACTAATAATTTAGATCAGGTATTTTAATCTCTAAATCCACTGTTGTTACCCCCTGTTTTATCACTTTCTCCAGAGCAGATTTTCTATTTTCACTGTCACCATTCTGAGATCTCTGTTCTCGTGCTCCATCATTCTGGATCACAGAGTTTTCCTTTTCAAAATCAGTGCATCTCTTCCAGCTTCCTCAATGAATTATTTTACTTCCTGTGAGAGACAGAGGGAGAACTTACCTCGATAATCAACTCCAGAATTCAATTTTACAACAACTGGCCTTCCAATGATTTGTTTTAGGAAGTCACTGGGGGTTTGCTTCCGTAGGCTCATCTTGACCTTCTGTGGTAAGCTGAGAAGTGAAGAGATCAGGGTAAGAGACATGCTTCCACATTGTTTTAAATACTCAGTGCAGACAGGCAGACCCCTGATCTGTAACACTGTCAGTAGGAGAAAACAGTGATGGAGACGAAAGCAAAATGGGCTGAGGTGGGGAAACAGAGCTCCTATAGCCATTGCATTAAACCTTCCCTTTGGCATTGTTATTAGTTCTGACAGGATTACTAAGAATCCTTCTTTGCTCCACTGTGCGTATTTTAAATTTCAACAGTGCCAAACGCCTCCTCGTCACCAAAACCTTTTGCTAAAATGATTTTAGAGGGCAAAGCCATAAATAGGTGTTGATGTCTTTAGGGGAGGAGGGAGCAGTCCATCCATGCTCTGTATAGGGAACAGCAAGAATGGTTTTGATCTCAGCTCATAAATAGAAGAAAAGCATGGATTTAAAACAGACTAAGTTAAGGCTTGTGATTAGGTTGCAGAGGAAAGGTGTGCTGTGATTAAACCGCAGCAGGCGCACCCGGTTTGGTGCGAGACCCCCTCTCAGTCAGTATTCGCTTGGCTTCCGCTCTAACATCGCTTTGTTCTGTGTTTTAAGCCAAAGGCAGAGAACACCCGCACGGTGCCGGCTTCCCTTCGCCTTCCTGGGGCAGATCCCGATGGGCAGTGCCGGCCTGGACCCAGGGCCCCTCGGTTCCCCATCGGACCCAGGGCTGTGCGCCCTTCCCGGGCCACACGCGCGTCTGCAGCCGCTACCCCGCGTGGAGCGTTCCTGCCCGGCCCCAGCGCCCCGGGANCTGCCCCTGAGGCGGCTCGCGCAGTCTGTGAGGGGCCTCGCCGGGGATCAGCCGCAGCCCCCTCACGGAGTTGCGGCAGGGACTTTTTTTTGTCTTGCTTAGAATTCCGCACGAAATAACAGCCTATCGGAGAGAAATCCTAAAGGAAAAAGGTTTCGTGTGGAAAAAAAAACCCCACAGCATCAGTTAAGTTGGGAAAGGCCTCAGAGATCACCGAGTCCAACCCGTTCCGCAGCAGCGCCCTGTGAGGCAGACATGGCACCGAGGGCCGCATCCCCTGTTTCCTTAAACACCCTCAGGGATGTGACTGCTGCACCGCCCTGAGCAGCCCATTCCGATATCGAATCACCCCTTCTGTAAGGAATTCCTCGTAATGTCCAGTGCGGCCCAGGACATTATTGTATTCTACTCTAATGAGGCCCTGGTAATTCCCAAATGACCTCGTCCTTATCAGAGACCCGGTGAGCACCTCACAGGCATCCAGTCCAGGACAAGACAGGAAAGTGCAGAGCGCCAGTCACAGAGGAATCAGTAAACACAGAAACGTAAGAGATTATTTTTTTTAGTAGTCACCTGGGAATAATTTGGCACAAGAAGAAACCGAGCTAGCTCACCTTCTACTCTTCTCCCCATGTTTTTCCTTCTTTCCCCCAACTATCTCCTATCTCCTATCAGATCTCCTATCTGATGTCTGGAAAATACTTTTTTATTTTAGGATTTAGTACTGTGACAAGAGTTAATCATCTGTGAAAGCTTCTGGACTGTTTTGTTTTGTTGGATTTTTTAAATCTGTCTATTATTGATTTAGTATCTTGCCAAACCTCTCAATTCTCGTCACACAAAGAAAACGCACCATGGCTTTTCAGAACACAGATTTGTATTCTCGCTTCTTTCTAGAGTTGTTTATCTTCTCTTTTTGAACATGTGTCCGGTAGCATTTTTTTCTCCAATGCTTAGACCAAAAGGCTTTTAAGAGCTGCAAACCCCACCTTATTCACCTGCCTGTCCCAGAGTTCCATCACGGACACGGACAGGGAAGTTTGGCCACACTCTGCCTGTGTTTCCAGGCAACCGTCATGTTAATCAGGAGCATCCAACTGTGCTTGATTATATCTAGGATTTGAAGCAGAAAAGGAACATAAAATAGTTACTCTGGGGAGCAGACTTGCAAAGTTTTATTTGGCTGCCTGGCTTCAGTGAGTAATGCTTTGATAAGGGAATGTTCCTGTTTTCATTGTTATCAATCTCCAGTAGAAAGATTGGGCAAATAAAACTTTAATGTCCGGGCTGGTAAATTTGCATGGCGATTTTGCAAATCCAGCCAGGGACTTTGTTTTGTGAGCCTTCCTATTTGTTTTATTTCTTATGAGTTTGCCTTCAGAGCTTGTAATTTTTTTTTCCAAGCAATTGGAAACTGATGAGCTGTTTTGCCTTCTGCTCAATGGGCTGCTTTCTAGCTAGCTGAGGCTTATACTTAATTACATTTCTATGTGTGTGGATACTTTGGTTGTCTGCTGTCAGTCAACAAAATCCTTGTGCTTTCCTGCCTCACAGCCTGTGAACCTCACAAACACATCGGATTTGAATCATGGGCATTGAGATTGGCCAGTTCTGTAACCTTAGCCCCCTTCTTTACAGTTTGAGACCATGAACTCAAACCTTGGGTAGTTTTCCTTGCTTTGCCAGAGGTCTCAGAGCAGTCTCACTGCTGTTCCTAGAGGTAAAATAGCCTTAGACAGACTCCTTAAGGATTCCAAATCTACAAGAGGGAAAATAGAATTCCGATGTCATTGTCTAAGGATTATCTTTTGTTTGTCTGTCCTCTAGATGAAAAATCATTTTGATCTAAAGTGTTGCACACCTGGCTCTAATAGAGTGTTTTAAATACTGCATTGGATTGTCTTTCCTAGCGTGCCATGGTAGAGCTTTTTCAGCTGTGTAACTCATGGAAATCAGTGAGATGCTGCCCTTGCGTTTTAATCTAGATGAACTTGAAAGGTGAACATTGTAAGTGATAGAAATTATTTATAATTTGGTAATAAAAGTTTATGTCCAGCACTCCAAATTTCACACATCTGCTATGTGCTGGCCTTGAGATACAGAACAATTGCAATTGCCTTTACATTTGGCCTCAGATGAAAGGTCATAAATTACAGCGATAGAGTTCGTAGTCGTTCCCAGCTCACAAAATTTCCATATTAACATCTTCACCTCAAACATAAATGGTTACAGAGTTACAAAGAAAAGAGTTGTGTTGGCCTTTGTCAACTGAACTTTAGGATGGAAGTCTGTGGATCTATTGCTGACTCTTAAACATAAAGCATCACAGAATCCTTGTTCAGAGTAATTAAAACTTTACAGTTAACTTTAAAAATGAAATGGAATTTCTGTCTCTCTCTCCCCTATCAATGCAATAAAACCCACTTCAAAGTTAGGAAGGTTTTTCTCTCCCAGCTACTTGAAATAAAAGCATTTTCAGAGTGAGATTGCAAGAGAACACAGAATGGGTCAGAAGGAGTGTCCAATTTCTCCTTTTCCTGTGAATTGCACATCGTTTTTATGAGTTAAGTGCAGATGAACAACAATCCAGATGACAAAAGAATGTCTGTGGCACATTTTGAATTCAGCCTGAACAATCTCTAGCTACACTCAGTAGATGAATAAAAGCCTCAGTCCTCACCTGAAACCTGCATCAGAGAGGACAATCCATTCTAGCCCAAATCACAGCACATCACATGATTTTAACAATTAACTTTGGTGCCATCTTAGGTTAGGAAAAAAGGGAAAAAGTATTTTTTAAAATTATGTAATGAGGTCCAAGGCCAAGACCAAGTTCCGAATCCAGGGGAACATTTCTTGCTCAGAGCCTCTGAGAATGGGGAGGTAGACGGAGATGTCAGCCCTCATGAAATCGTGTTGAGGTGGAGAAGCTCTGCAATTCAAATTAACACTGCTGTTGCAGGGTTTCCTGAGGGCCCTGAAGTAAACATGATGGGGCATTTCTGGGGTCTGGGAAGTGGAAGGCAGTGTGGTAATAACAATACAGACCTTGCCCTGAATTCCAGTGAAAAAGGAAGGTTGAAATGTGTTCAGCCACCTTAGGCATTTAGAATAACGGGGATTATGTTACCATCACCATTTACCCACAGGAGAGCTCAATTGCTTTAGAAATAAAATGCAATTTAATGTCAATGTTAGGCTGCTCATTTGAGAGCTAGTATTTTCTTATAGGCCCAGATTTCTGGCTATTGACTAAAAAAGTCATTATTTTGTGAAGAGAACAAATCAGGATGCAATTCTTTTGTAATACAACAAAAAATAGGTAAAATCAAAAGGGAAGATTAGAGGGTTGTATCTATATGAAATAAACTGTTTTGCTAGGAATAGAACAATAACATAAAGTTCCGTATTAAGTCAAAAGTTAATTTTTCACAGAATATATTATACAACTCTCTTGTCTTTTCAACTCTAATATAAATTCAATGCATACAGTAGTGAAAGTAAAGATTCTATCTATAAATACAGATCTGTCAATTTGATGTGATTGCCTGTGGGCCCAGTCCCCAAGGCCTGCAGTTACAGATGTACTGTAACCTCAAACACAGTGTTCAGGTCTGATTCCCTGGTGTTCACACAGGCCAGAAAATGTTCCTCAATACTTTAGTCTTGTCTGCTTTCACAAGAAAAAATACATTCCTGGAAAAAATGACATGAGAAGGTTAGGTACTGACTCTTCCAGGTCTGCAATAACAGGTTTGCAGGAATGTTGTCTTCTAGGAGAGGGGAGTGATGCAAGGCAACTGACTCACAGTTCCACAGTCTGGTTCAGCCTTTCAGGCAAACCTGCCATCTGTGCCATCAGCACAGCTCCACCACTCAGGAACTGCAGCAGCTCTAGGGCAAAAATCCCCTATTTTCTCACTCACCTGATCCTACCTGGGAAATTGAGAGGGCAGTAGCACAAAGTGCCTGTAGCCATCCAGACCACCTGGCACTACAGATCTCACCCTTGTGCTTCTGCTGGACCTGCATGGATGTTGGAAACAGTGAACTGTGCAAAGGCACTCAGCATAGACAGGGTTTGTGACTGTGGAACTGCAAAGGTCCAAAAGCCTCCTCTGAGCAGGAGACAGATGATACAGAAGCCTGATCACTCCTTGCAGGCTTTTGTGGCCAGGAAGGCGTTGGCAACATTGCTGTAAAACGGGTTATAAATCCTTATGACTTGCATCGTTAAAGACCTACAGCTCTCATTACTGCTCTCTGCTCTGCTCCACAGCAGAGAACTTCATGCTACAAAGAGGAAAAAAATCCTCTCTGCTTCCAGGAGAAAGTGGAAGGTGAAGAAGCACACTTTTCTTTGGTTCTTGTTTCATTTTTCTTCTGCCTCCATTGAGTGTTCATGTTCTTGCTTTCCTCCATGACGTGTGCAATCCTCTGGTCTTGCTTCATCAGATCACATCCCAACCACATCACCTCTTTGGCTGAATTTTTCCTACACGTTCACCTTCCTCATCCAAATAATTTCCTTTCTATTTTCCTTTTTCTGATTTTATTTTGTTGGGGTTTTTCCCCCCATGGCTTTCGCCCGTGTACTTGTCTACTTGGGACTGACATTACCAACTGATTTCAAGTAGTGCACCCAGGACAGCCTAAATGTATATTGCTGTCTCCGGATGTAGGGTTTGGACATTAAAATCAATGCCTGGGGGAGAAAGGCTTCATCACCCATAAATAACTCTGAAACTGCTCATTTTGGCTCTTCAGACAGAGTGTCAACTACGGAGGGTATGGTTTGGAAGATGAAATGTGAAAATACACACGCTGTGCTCACATGCTGGAGCTTCCTTAGCTGGAGGGAATTCTGGTGGGAATGGGGAATAACACCGGATGAATGTTTTCACGCAAAATGCATAAGTAGATTTTAATATTTTTTTGTAGTAATAAAGAAGTATCTGTAATAATTTATCCCATGGGTGAATAATGAATAATAAATTAATAATCACATGTTGTGTAAACACTCCAGGGTTGCACCAACAAACAGTGCAAATTTCCAGTCAGAAATGGGCAAATCTAGCATGGGACAGGTTAATCCAGAGAGGGAGGATCTGTTCTCCCTTCTGCTGCTGAGCTGCTCTCAAATGTTGAGACAGGTCATTCACCTTTCTGTGTCTCACCTTCTCCTCTGTAAAACAAGAATGATCTATCTAAAGTGCTTCCAGATCAATGGATGAGAACTTTATGTAGTAGGAAGGTATTATTAAGATCCTAATGATGTCATGAGAGAAAATGATCAATAATTATTTGTATTTTTCTTTGCTGTTTAGAAGGTATTTTTCTGCTGACTGTATTTTCTACAGCCAAGTGCACAACAGCTGAGTGTTGTCACTGTCTTGCAGAACATACAAGTTTATTTGTATCTATATTATATAAAGATGGAAAACAGGTTAACTTCTAGTATGTCATTTCTCTCAAGGCTGGAGGACCAAAGTAAAGGAAAATCTAATCATTTACTGCATGAGCAATCCTAAATCTATGCATCAATAATTCTACAGGACTGTATATGCATGCTTCACTCATACAATATTTTAAGCTTGATTTTTTTTGGGAATTCAAGTAAGAAAGATTGCTTTCAAAATTGCCCCACATCAAGTAATCTATGTTTAAGGAATTGTGTATTTATTTTTAAAGTAACCTCATTACTACCAGACTACTTTTTCCTTTTGACAGTAGAGCAGAGTGCTTATCTTCCATATTTTCATAATGAAAGCTCCCAAGCACAGGATCCTGTGGCAGATTTACAGCCTGCGAGCAGCAGAACTGACAGGCATTTTAATATGAAAGGAGATATGATGTCTTTAATGTACAGTGATGTCACTTCTAACAAGGTAGAAGCGTGCTTTTTGCACTGCAATCACCATAAGAAGTGAAACCTGTCTGCTCCAGGAGTCACCTTTTAACCCAGGAAAAGGTCACAAATAATAGAGAAAAGACGGGACTCTGCTTACTCAGGTGGAAGGGCACTCTGACGTTGGGGGAGCAAGGCTATTGTGGATGTGCATTATCTGCAGGAAGCTGGAGCTACAAATAGTCTAGCTCGAGCTAACCTTGAGAACAGAAAAGGAAAGGATAATGAAAATCCCCAAGAGAGTGTTAAACTGAAAGCCAGATTGCCTGTTGACCACCCTTTTTCCTTTTATCCAGCATTGATTGGACCTAATAACTTGAAAGTGATATTGACAGCAATATAGTCCACCATTACCTGGACACATGATTATTTCATTGAGAGAAAGGACAGGAACCCGGTACCAAAACCCTATTTCTTTCTACATTACACCAGAGAATTTACTACTTTGTCAAGGAAATATTTGCCAGTGATTTTAAAGGCTGATTTAAAATGTGCATTTCTTAAATATGCTCCCAGCTCCTGACTGAAAGCTTTTATCATGTCATTCTAAAGATGCACCATTCTTAAATATACAAGAGCATAAGATTAAAAGGCCATAAAATAGCAAGAAATCTCAAGGTCCAGTAAGTACATTGTGTTAGCATTGGGCTGGTGACTTTGATTAAAGACAGGAAATTAAAATACCTTGTCATATATATAGATACAGCTATCTCCTCAAGAGAGTTGCTTTCTCCAAACGAAAATTTCAGAAAATCAACTTTGGATATTATGTCCTTTGGTATTTTGGCAGTTTGATCGTGGAGAGATTGCAAAAAGGAGGAAAAGAACATCAGAAGTAATTAGGTTGTTTTCTATTATCTTTGCAGAAATCCTGATTTTAAATGAAAATGTTTTTCGGGAGTCTCTGAACCATCATGTTCTCCTAACCAGGGTGCTGGGGCACAGAAACAGTGACAGTCAGGTAAGGTAAAACAAGGAGCAAATCACAACATTGAGCAATTAGTATAGTGTTATCCCCAACATTATACACTTCTGTCAATACAGCTGCACATCTGGGTGTTCTGCAAAGTCAGAAATGATGGTTGACCTCATGAGGATGCCTGTAATATTTCACTGCTAGTCCTGTGTTCTTTTGAATTTAATTTTTATAGATTAGTACATTCTTAGAGGTGATGTGATTGCTTTTCATTTATTTTGAAACAGTGGTCTCCCTTCCTCCCTCTTCAAAATGGAGGGAAGAGAAACTGCAAATTCAAGTTTATATACAGAAACAATCAAGTCACATTTCAGTAGAAAATGTCAGAAATCCTGGCAGTATTGATGAATTCTTCTCCTCATTTTAACCCTGTTATTCCAACAGCAAAGGGACCATTTGAATATAAGCCCTGTGTATGCTCTGAGTTATGATAATATTTTAATTATATTTTCCAAAAAGTAAAAATACTGGGAAATGAGGTACAATGTGAAACTGCTGTAGATCCACAGATCCCTACAGAAATAAATCTGATGTCATTAATGTAAGGTAATGGTTTGAAAGGCCCTGCAATAACTTTGAAAGGTCCCTTGTCTGGAGAGGAAAGCAGCTTGACAGCCACAAGTCGTGAGCTCTTCTCTCTCCACACTCCTTATGTCTGTCAATACCTTGGTTATGGAGCTGTGCCGAGGCTCTCCAAAGGCGCCTGTCACAGTTCTGCAGAGATAAAACACCCCTGAGGGTACAAACCCAGCGACACAGCCTGACAGACAGGGCAGCGCTGCAGCTCTAACACTTTATGGCTGAGTTCAGCCCTGAGCCAGCCCTTCACTGGATAATTGAATTGATGAAAGGCTTGCACTGCCTCGATCAAGCTTATTCCTTCTCCACATGTAAGATTCAGGATAGCTTAAGCAAAAACTGAAGAAGAAATCTGGGAGAGAGACATTCATAAGCTCTTTGAAAATTGGTCTCGCATGAAAAGCTTGCCATTTGTTATGTTGCATGTGCTGTTTGTCCATACAAAGAGTCCTGTTGTCCAAGAAGGGCTATTTGCAGCAGCCTTTTTTTTTCCTCTTCTAACTAAGGATTTGTAAATATTTTTAGAACATGTCTTGCTGCTTCATGACTCATTCCCCTTACGATCTTTGGTATTTTTCCCACTTGTGATCATGCAGCATCCCTGTGGCATATGGTCACCTGGGAAAATATTATTAGGGAAGAAATAAAGGTTTTTTAGCTATTTTTGACATTTCTTGGAAGACTGAAGTGTGGAAGAAGAGCCACATCGAAGCAACATTTTTCAATCCTCTATATTACATTAACCAGTCTCATTTGTTTGTGCTTTCCATGATGTATCCCTCTGTTACGTCTTTATTCATAACTGAATTGAAAATTATCTGGGTAATGTACTTTGCCTCTGCAATGCGCTTGTCCAATGCCAAGTGCAAGGGACCACTAGGTGCTATGCTAATACAATTTTAAAATAATTGTATATTGGATCCGAAGCTCATCATTTTCTGCTGATGAAAGAGAACAGCCAGGAGATATTTAACCAAGTACTCAGGTAAGGAGTGTGATCTCGTGTGATGGAAGGAAAAAGGAAGTATGGTCTAATTCTTCAAGCACTGTAAGTATTAACAGCAGGATGCCATGGCAGTATGAGGGTACAATCAGACTTATTTTTTAGAGTTCAGCAGTAGATCATGTCCTGTCTGGAGTTATGAACGTTATCATGAGATCTCGTAAATAATCTTAATAGAAATTAACTTCTACAAACACAACTTCTTATTTATGAACACTAACTATGGTGGGCAACTACAGAACACAGCTAACTGATGTAATAACTTAGAGATTTCAGATTTGTGACAGGGCCTCCAGACCTGTCTTTTCACTCTGTCAGGTTTAAGGGTAATGACTGCAAATAGGCCAAATTCGATTGATTTTTATACTGTGCTCCTGTTCTCCTTCTTAAGACATTAAGGGAAAGGGGCACTCAATTTATACCTGAGCCTATAATTAATCAATAGAATCAACAGGCTGGCAGCCACTTACTTTTGACATAAACTCCATGGTTGGCCTGCACCAAAGCTTCATTTTTTTGAACATTTCATTTCCAAATTTCACCTCTAGAGACAGCAAGCTACCCAGAGATTCCAGTGCTGACATCTTGATTTGGCAGTGCCAATGGTTTCATTTGCTCTTGGCCTGCACAGTCAGACAACATCCTGGCTAGACCAGGACAGTCAGATGTACCCAGATAATCTGCACTAATCAGTGTGAGTCTCATATAAGGAACTTAATATGGCTTACAAGTTACAACACTTGGCTCCCTTGACTCTCTCCCTAAATATATATATGTATATGCTGAGTACTTAGATAACATTTTTAAGAAAAAAAAATTATTTCATTCACAGTTTCTTTTTATTTCAAATCTTTAGTGCAATATTTGTATGTGTTTAGTGCAATTATATATTTACATGACTCTCACAGGTTCATGAAATATTATACCATATGCTTAAATATTTATTATTTTCTTTAAATAAGACTGGGTTATAACTGCAATCTTTTTCATCTACTGAACTGTTTTTGGATTCCTTCCACACATGTGGTAACATTCAACATTCTGTTTAATTAATTATTTAATTAATTAATTTATTCAGATTGGTGAGATTGTTTGATTTGTTTTAAAGAACCTTCTCTTTATGGAGATCATAGCTGGAAAACTGGCCAGCCGAGCTCAGTCACTTCTTAGTATTTTGTCAATTTTTCCTGGTTAATGGTCCTTCCAAATTCAGAGTGTGCAGTTTCTACAGACTTGCATCAAACACTCCTCAGAGCTAGCAGCTCACAGTGGGAAAAGATAACCTGTTTCCTTCAGTGCTACTGCAGCTCTATCTGTGAACTATTGGCATCAGGAGAAGATTGATTAAAGTTCTGCTGACACCTAATGCGCACAAGAAAAAAATTACAATTGCCCTCTTTGCCTATCAAAGGATGGCCATCCCAGGTTCTATGTGCTTGTCTCTGGGGTCTGAGGTTGATTGTGTTTATCCCTCAGGGCTCCCGTGTTTAGAGCAGCATTCAGGGGGTGATGGCAATGAGGGCCCACAGTCCTGGCACCAGGGGAACACTTCGGTGTTGACCCCAGGGCTGGTCAGGCCTGTCCCCTTTCCTGGGGATGTTTGGCCTTCCCAGGCAGGTGCATCTTGAGCTGAAGGGTGACATAGCCCTTCTACCTTATCGTGTCAGGTGACAAATTGAAACCACAGTGGGCTGAAAAAGGCTGGCTCAGCACTACAGATAATTTAATTCCTCAGTCATCTTTCCTCTTTATCTGCTGTCGACATGCTCCAGACCATAAGACAATGATAGAAACCATGTTCAGATAAACATAAACCTTATGAAGGTGTTGAGTGGGCTTTGTGCCCTTCCCCTCGTTCACCCCTGTGAACAAGGTTGGGGTGCTGTTGGTGAAGAAGGGAGGGATGAAGCTGGACCTGTGCTTTGGGATCCACCTGGCTGTGGCAGACCTTCCAAAGCCTCAGCAGCCTTGTCCTGCCTCATGTGCACCCCGTGGGGCTTTGTGGGGGCTCTTGGCTGGGGATGGGGATGCATGAGGTTAACCTAGCTTTTTTCTGCATGGTGTGATTCTGCCAGTCTCTGTTTCCTTGGAGTTTCTATTTTTAATATCATATGCAAGTTTCCAGAAAATTACCTGGTTAGGCTTATAATGAAAAGTTTCCTGGGAACCACCACCTTTTTATCTGTTCCACAATGGGCTCACTCATAAAATATGCTTGAAATATACCCCATTTCTTTTCAGGTTTTGGAGGATAAAAGCAGTTTATTTCATTAGTCATCAGTCAGAGACCAAACAGCTCATAGCTTTGAAAGTGCTGAATCCAAGTATTGTAATTTATGGTTGGGAGGCATCATGATTCAGTCAAATATGCTCCTTTTCCCAAGAGTTATGCAAGAATTACCACTTTGATATTGCTTTGGATCCTGGATAAGCCACCTAAACATTTTGTGGCTCCCCTTTTATAGAAGGTGCATAATGGGACATATATTGTCATTGTAAAGGGCTTGGAGGCAGTGCCAGGGCCTGTTTGCTACTCTCACAATAGCAGTGATCTTTAGGGCAGGACAGCAGCGAGGTACAGAAATGGTCAGCAGTGGTGTAACCCCAGCCTGAAACTCAGCCCCACTCTCTCCCTCACTCCTGGTGTTACTCGTGTAAGTCTTACAGGCTGCTAAACTCTGTAGCATTTGGTTTTCCTGGATAAAAAATATCCTAGGCAAACTATGGAGATCAGTAAATGAAGCTGATATTACCCTTTTACATCATAAGAGTGATCTCATAGTTATCATAATTTAAGTTATGATACCAGAACCACGCTTCTTCCACAAAAGATTCAGCAGAGAATTGTGATTTAAAAAAAGACACTGTGTGTCACATTATGGTTTAACTAGAGTTGAGACAAATTTTGGATTCAGCCATTAAAGCAGCTGTAATCAGCCCTGATTTAAATTCAGCTTTGTCTAAAAATCTGCTTTCATTTTGCTTTGATTTTTTTTTTGCTAATGACCATTCATTATGGATGTGAACTTTCCTTCTCTGTCCGGATATGTGTAAATATTTTGAAGCTTCTGTTTGCTGATCCCCATTATGTTTGAACTCTGCTTATTGGGGCCAAGTTTCATCAGGTTGTCTCTCCTGTGCTGCTGACTCTTGAGCTGGTTCCACTGGAATGCTGTTGTCACAAAGAATTTTCATGCTGCTTGATGCTATTTGCACATACTCTTGCCTCCTTAATTTTCCTTCCCAGAGCATTATATTAAGTATATCAGAACTAAATATGGTAATTTTTCAATAAGAATACCCCAAATAAAATTGTCACACCATTATTAAGATATCTTAAAAAAATCACTGTTCTTTTATGAAGAATTTAAGGATTCCTGGCCAGCTGGTTAAGGGGGAGTGGCAGAGTCAGTGGAGTGTGGCCAGGCGTGTGGCTGTCCCTGCTGCCCACCTGCAGCCTTCTGTCTTCTCCTGCCATGCTTCTGTGGTGGACCAGAGCTCACACCACCAGGACAGGGCTTGGGACAGCAAAACCGTGTGAGGTGGATGTTCTTGGGCTTCCTCTCTGCTTGTGGAGGACACGGCTGGATGTTTGGGTATCTGAGCATGCAGGGTGTTTGCCACCCCGAGTGACGTGGCAGTAGAGGAATACACGTGGGACAACAGAGCCCATGCAGGCTTCCTGTGCCAAGAGCTGTCCCTAAGCAGCCTGTTGGCACTCGGGAGCAGATCTGACTGCAGTTCTCATGTGCTTGCTGTTTGTCTCTGAGGTGCAGCTGCTGCTGGAAAGGAGCTCTGCACATGTTCAGACTCCTAAAGCTCAGCACTTCATACCTGGCTGAGTAGCAGCTTTGGCCATTGATACTTGAGATACAGCTCAAGGAGTGTCTTCAGCAGTATTTCTGGATAACACCTTCAGCTCTCTTATGATATTTGATGTTTCCACGGTCTCCAGTTCTTGGAGCTACGGGAAAATGTACAAATATCCATTTCCTTGCAGAGGTTCAGGTTACACAGGCTCTTGGGTTTGTAAGCTGTCTGAGAGGTCAAATCCAGTCAAATGCTTGTGTGGCTTATCTTGTATTAAATATTGCAGTAGTCATCTTATCTATCTGAGAAAGGTGATGGGTTCAGTGACCCCGAGACTTGAATCTGTGGTGCCAGGGAGTCAGGGAATTTTTCAAACTTGCTGTATTATGCTTATCCTCTTACAGTCTGACTTTTTTAAAAAAGTGGTGTTAAAGACTGCAATACAGTTAAAAAGGTAAAGTTAAAAAACCCAACAATCTCTGATTGTATTCATTTGTAAGCCTTGCTTATGCTCTGATCCTACAAAGCACTGAACACCTCAAGTAAAAGGGATTTTTACTTCTGTGGGCTTCAGTGGGAATTCTTATACTGTGTGCTCAGAAATGGGAAGAGAGGGATCTTGAGCAGAGTTCTTTGGAGCTCTCTCATGACAACACTCACAACCTTATCCACAAAGTCATTATTTTAAAGGGCTTCTACAGCTCTCAGCTCCCATAGCTGTGGTAACATGAGCATATTTGCTATCATTGTACAGATAAACAAATGTCTAATCTTTGCGGCTGAGAAAAATGTAAAAACATTGAATCCATTTATCTCAACACCAGCAAACCAGACAGATGACTGAAACACCACAGGGTTCTGAAGTACAGCAATTCTTAAAACAAGCTCATGGTATTTTTTATGTGTTTAGACTTACCAATCCTGGCATTTTCAGGCTTATTTCCTGCTACTCTATTGTGTTTCTTATTTTAAGTTTTGAAAAACAAAATTCCTCCATTTCCTTGCATATGGGAGCAAGCTAATCCTCTAAAAAATTCTGAGACCAGGACTGTTTGTCTTGGTTTTTAGTGGGTGGCTTGCTGGCCCCTACTGGCTCTCTTCAAGATGATTCTAATGCTGCTCTGAAAGGGCTTTCATTGACTGAGGAAGCCCTGCTATGTGCTGCAATATTTTCATGTTTTTTCTGTGTCTTCTGATACATTCAAAATATTTTCACAAGTTGTTCCTACAAATAGTGGGATCAGCTTAACATAAGAAGCAGCACCTTCCCCGTGAGCCCTGAGCTACTGTCTCATCCTAATATGCTTAAATGAGGAGCAGTATTTTTGTTCAAAGCTCTTGGCATTTCTTTCTGGACAGAAGCATTCTAATTCCTTAAAACTTTTCCAAGCGGCTCTTCTAAATAACACACAAAAAACTTGCTTTTCTGTTTGCCTGCCTGGAGTGTGTAATCTCATATCTGAACAATGTAATTTATTATCAGTATCTGAAGTGGATTGCTACAGCTTCCCCATACGTTAATAGTTGTAGCTATTATTTTCTAAAGAAGTATCCCCAGGGCCCTTCTTGTGAAATCAGCATTGCTGCTAACCGGGTATCTGGCTGGAAAGGATGATAGTGTCCCCTGCTATTATAAATCTAGGGAGCTCACCTTTAAATGCCTGTCTCTATTCTCCCCTTTGGGCATTGTTCCAGTCACTTTTTGGCCTTTTTATTTTAAAGAAAAATCCCATCCATATGGTCAAAGTAGGAAGTATACTTGCCCTCAGATTCACTTAATGTGCGCTTGTTCTGTATATTTTGGAACTGGACTGCCATTATGCAGGAGAGGAAAAAATAGCCATCTTCAATGAAAATCTAAATTAGTATCTTGCATGCATCAAACAGGAATAAAAGCCCGTGCTGGAGGATACAGTAGATCTAAATATGCATGCCCTGATTCACGTAGACGGCCAAACTCTTTCAAACAGAAACATCATTTGACCTGTGAAGTAATTAATGCCATGATTATGGGGAGGGAAGACACCACAGTTCAGGCTGCAGCCGGACTGCTTTCCATTAATAGAAAGCTCTATTATTCCCTCCCCCCCCATACTTATCTCAGTTTTAAAAATTATGTTGGCTGCAAAATTCCTGTCTGCATTGAAGGCAAAGCAGAGTGTTTCAGCAAAATTTCAATAAAGTTGGTGTTTGAGTTTCCCAAGTTATCTGATCTATTATCTGAAAAGAGTAGCTCACTTCTTCAGTCTTGCCATGTAAATCCCTTTTACTAGATTTTTGAGGAAGACAGATTGACTTAATTAAAACCTGTTTCTTGGTTTTATTCTAGGTAATTCTGAGACCAGACTCCCACACACAATATCATTTTTTTTTTCTGCTGGATTAAGCAGAAAGAGGAATACCAGCTGAAATCTAGAAAGACCATGAGAGGAGGTGTTTTTTTCACACAACTTGTAATTAACTGTGGTACTCATTACCACAGGATTTTATGAATCTCACTTTTTTGTATATATTGAAAATGTAATCAGACAACTTAATGAGAGTAAAACCTATCAGGGATTTTCAAATATACACAGATAGAACTCTTAAAAAATACTTACAAAAACTATCCCTGAATCTTGGAGCAGTAGAAGCTATAGATCTGTACTGAGGATGTGTCACTGCATGTTTGCCATTTCCTATTCACTTCCTCAGGCATTTGCTGTTGGCTTCTGCTGGAGGAGTGGTACCTGGTGGGCCTTTGATTTATTTGACTTTGGAGCTTTGTTTTGATTGCTCTGGTCAGTCTCAGGTATGTCAATAAAAAATTAACTTTGACTCAAAGGGTCATATTCTCTGATCACTTTTGACAATTATGAGCACAAGGAACATGGTTGTATTTTCTAATTCTGGGCTAAAATGTATGGACACGTAAAATATGAGCTGAAAGTTTTGTATTATTTGAGGGAACACTTTGTCACAGTAAGAGCCTGAAGTGCCAGGAACAGAGAAGTATCATAGGTTAGGCCTATATCCTGCAGAGAAGCTCATTTGTAAATGGTCCCTCTCTCTCCACTTAAGACAGCTATAAAATCAAGCTAATAATGTTTATACTTAGTTTTGGAAGGAGCTTTGAGAGCTAGAAATAAATGCTTACTCTGCAAATGCAGATTTATTTTTTTACATGGAGTGATTGCAACTGAGTAAAAATGGGAAGAGGGTCAAAAACATTTGGAAGACTCAAGCTCACAAATGACTGTCACTGACACTAATTTTCCTGATATTTTAGGTGCTTTTGTATGTCCTCTAGGCAGGCTAAGGTGCATCCAAGAAAAAGCTTTGGCATTATGTGCCCTAACTTTTTGATACCTGGCACCTGATGTGTAGTTCCAAACCTTACGTTAGGCACAGCATTTCTGGCTGTGAATATTGAGCACATTTTGCCAACAGGAGAGCAATGGAGTTGCCTCAGAACACTGAGCTTGAAGGCAAGAATACTCTGCTAGGTGGAATTAATTTTTCAAAGGAACATAGACCTTGCTGTTAGGCAGATTTTTCTGGGATTTAAAAATACCTCTCGTTTTAGGCAGCTGCTTCTTTGTTTTGGGGAGATTTATCCCCAAAACCTCAGATATACAAGAGATGAGATGTTTGCAAAACCTCATTTTACAATAAACCCTGTGTAATAAATACTGACTCTGGCCTTAAATTAAAATGGAACAATTTATTGCTAGAGTCGATGAATCCCCTTGAAGAGGTCCAAAGCATAAACTGGGCACTCTCAAGGCCCTTTAGGGCGAGGATGGATGAGGGGAAGGCTGGCTGTGAGGCAGCAAAGCTGAGCACAGCGAGGGAGGAGGGTGATGGTTCCACCCTGGCCAGCCCCTGCTGCCAGCTCCAGGCTGTCCTGTGGGATGATGTGTGAGGACAGAGTGAGGATTGTGAAGGAGCTGAGACACTCTGCAGCCTGGGACACCCCCGCTGTAAACGGCAGGGAACCACCAAGCTCCCCCAGACACAGAATCAGTCTTGAGTTAAATCCGTGATCTTTCCACGGGTTTTGAAGGCCAATCCAATAGCGGGGTCCTAGCATTGGCTCTGAGAGTGCAGTGCTGTAATACAGAGGCCCAGTTAAAGTACCCTGGAAGCCTGGCACTAACTGGAATGGTTAATCCATCTTCCCTCTCTGCCTCTGCTGCTCTGCACATTTGAACTGTCATATCCTTTCTCCATTATGTAATAGCCTAGAGGTCACACATGTTCCTCTGCATTGAATAATACATCTCTATGAAGCCTCGGTATCTCTGTTTGAAAATTTATTTCTTTCATTTTAATATTTTATCAATTTTGTCCTAAATGGATGACCTTAACTGGTTGCAGTTCATTTCATTTCTTCTCTGCTTAAATATTTTAAAGGTTCCAAAGTACAAACATCATTCATGCGGTGTGTAACAAAAATGCTCAGCTTGAGCTTTGGATTACTTAATTTTAATTGTCAAGCTATTATTAAAATTGATTTTTTTTTTCTTTTTTTCAACTTCTTCCCCCCTCTCCATCTCCCATTTCAAACAGTGTTTGTCACATCCTTTATGTTGCATTTAACTATATTTCAGGGCTTATAGAAGAGCTATGCAGTGCATTAGGACCATTGTTTGTGGACAACAGATAGGCAAGAGTCAAAATGACCCTGCAATGGGGACAGACATTGCATTCAGAAAATACCCCAGTAACATAATTGATCCAGTACCAGATACAGTATTCAGTGTTAGGTACAAGTTGAGCTTTTTGCCCTCTGTTTGGAGAAAAAAGAACCAGAGCTGTATTTTATGAGCTGGCCATCTTGATGCTGCAACCAATCTGGATTTCATTAAGCTGGAAAGGGGTTTTATTTGAATGGTAAATCATCGCAACACACACATATGCACCAGGAGATAAAAGGAGTTAGCAAATACCTGGCAGTCATAGCTCTGAAATGAATTGTGCTGTTAGAGAGGTGTCATTTTGGGCACAGGAGGTTCTTTGTAAGAGTAGCAGTCCTAGCCTTTCTCAAGCCTTTTTAGGTAATTAAATTCAATCTTCATAAATTTCAGTATCATTTGGCTTCCTGTCCTGAGCAGGTTGATGTCACTACAGGCAGCTTCACACTGACAGTTGCTGAGTGCCTGGTCTCACTGACCCCTCTGATGTGCAAAATGCTTTGGGTTATTTAGATGTGAAAGGCAGTAAAAGCTAGTAAGCACAATTTGATTTAATGATTGTTATTCTGCACTTATTCTATGAGAAAGCAAAACTAAGATATCTGCACTTCACACTGTGGCATTTTGATTAAAAATAGGAATAACAACACTGAAGGAATCTGACTCATGTCCTTGAATGATTTCAAAATAACTGTGGCTGTTCTGCATTGGCAAAATATAAAAAACAGTGGACAATCCATTCTTTATATTTAAGACATTTGATTATGTGGGACAGGTCTATATTTATGCTGATTATTCCCTTTCTCATTTTCTTCTATCTTGCTTTTGTTCAGCACTGGTCTTGCCCAGCTGTAGCTGTTGGTAAGATATGGACTCATGTTTCATTTCTGACACCTCTGTGTCATATTGCAGTGACATCATCTGTCTTCTGCTTTGGCTATGCAGTATCCCACACCAGGGAGACACATTGAATCCTTTGCCTTCCCACTCAGTCCCTAACTGCCATGCTGGGGACAGCAGGAAAGAAATGGCAGCACCTCTCTTGCTCTGGCTGTGGGGTTTGGTTACCTGGTGTCACCACAACTGATGGCACCAATCTCTGTGCCTCCATGGGGACAAACGGGTACACCTTGTTTCCAAGTGTGATTCCTGGGCTGTGGAAATCAGTGAAAAACAGTGATGGAAACAGAGGTGAAAAACAGTGAAAACAGAGGTGAAAATCAGTGAGTGTATCAGCAGGTTGCCTCTGGTTTGCTCCCGGGATGGAGATCGGGATCCTTGGACATCAGCCAGAAAGTCCTATCAGGTAATGCAGTTTTCCTCCAAACAATAGAGTAGATGTGCTCTAACCAGAGCAAATGCTTTGAATAGTTCTTTGAAGAACACTTGAAACACTTCTTGCATATTTTTCTGCCCTATTCAGACAGCTTTCCTGGTTTGTGAGGGAGCTCCTGAAGGTAACCAGCACTGCTTCTGTAACTGCAGGAGTTTCCTAATTCAGGTGCCGTGGCAGGTGAGGTTATCTTGCCTCAACAGGGAATGTGTTAAGTGTAATCCTTCAGAAAGTTTTTGCGAACACATCCTCCTCATCCCTAATTATATAATTAAAAAGTATAAGCAATGAAAAGCCTTCTAAATACATATTTAAATCCTAAAGGATCTCCTTAGACTGGAGTATTACATGAGATAGAGAGCTTAGCAGTGAATTGTACTAGGGCCTGATGCATTACAACAATTATGAACATGTTCACTTTATTAACTAAATATCAGTAATTGTGCTGTGAGCAGTGCACCTCATACTTAAATTTAAGCAGCTTTGATGTACTTGTAAACTGTATTTCTGTGTCAGTCAGACAAAACATGAGGGAAAGCAAGAATGGGGTGTACAAGAAGAGCAGGAACTGAGGCATAGAGGCAAAAGGTACAGATGCAGCTCAGTCTGATTCCAGTATCTGCTGCTCAGTAGCAGCCAGGCACAGATTCCCAAAATACCGTAAGGAAAGCGTGGCATTTCTCCAGAAGCAGCTTTCCCTGGAAATCTGTCACTTTGGCCAAGGTGAGCACACGCTGCTGCTCTTTACCTCAGTGGGGTAAACATCCTCATGAACAGCAGAATTGTTGTGTGCCAGAGCTGCTCCTTTAACTCTGCATAAGGAGCTGCATGTGGGGAACTAAAGGTTATGAATTCAAATCCCAGTTTCCACTTCCAGATGTGTGTCTACATTTGTCTGGAAACAATGCTGGCTGTCTGGATGTAGAGGGGCACGGATCACTGCAGCAGCACAAGTCAATTAGCCCTGGTGACACTCCTGTGTCCTGTGGAATAATTTTATGGATACTTCAGGGAATGTTGTCAGAAGGACAGGTCTGAGAACTACAGGACACAAGGGGCATGGCCAGCAAAATAACCACCTTTGGCACAGGTTTCCAAACACCTCTGTGTTTACAGACACCCGAACCTTTCTGCATTTCCTGGCTCTCTCCTGGGAAATACAAGGGATCACAATTAACCTTTCCTTAGTACCAAGCACAGGAAGCAGTAGGGGAGCTCTCGGGTGACACATCTCATTTGAGCATTCCACTGGTGTCTGCAGCTGTGGATGTGTCGGTGGAAGTCAAGGCAGGGAGAGCTGAGCCTCCTAATTACAATGTATATTTACAGGCCCCACTTTTGTTTTAAAGGCAGTAACACAGTAATCTTCATCTGACCTATAGGAGTCATTCTGGTATGAGTCAAATCTCCAGTCATTCTTCAGTGCTTCCATTTCACTGGAGGCTACTCCAGAGCAAGGCAGTTTTGAGCAGATGTGGCAGGTACAGCTTGAGTCTTTATTTCTGTAGGAGAGGTTGTCAGGGACTTCAGAAATGGCTGTCCTGGTATGGCTGAGCTGAGATTTGGAATCTCTCTAGGAAGAATTTAGACATGAAATCAACTGTGTTCCTTGCGGAAGAATGAGAGCAGAGCAACCTACCAACAATCCTGAGTCTCAGTATTGATTCTGTTCTTATATTTGCAGTGCTTTGAAGCTGCTATGGTCTGTTGGTTCATTAAGTTACATTTACAAGTTGTCTCTAAACACTGGCTTTTACATAGTCTGCATTTTAACACTCTTTAAGTGCATATTGATATGTTCTGTCCTCTGTGCAAACCACAGTCAAAGAAATCCCTTTTCTGCAATGGCTAATGAGGTACCAGAGTGGTAAAATAAACAGGAGGAATTACACAGTGTCAGGAAGCTGGACCAAAGAAATGTCACCTTCAGAGAAGCAGCAATGAGAAATGACCTTTCACTTTATTACAGTGTGCCAAATTTGGTTGGGTTTAGACAAGAACCTACAATTACTGAATATTTAAAAGTGCACATTCTTACTCACAGAGAAGTCAAATAGAGTTGGGGGGACTTATGTCACAGAAGTACCTATGATGAAAGATGGGTTTGACACACTGACAAGTACCATGACTGAGATGACAGTTGAATTATGCAATTAGGTTTTATTGCTATACATATTATTAAGGACTTTTTGTAACAGAGGAAAGGATGTCAGGTCCTGGTGATTGTACTGACCTCTTATGCCACTGGGAAAGATGCAGAAAGGCTTTCAAAAGAGCAGTATAGTCCCTATTTAATCTTTAAATAAGAAAGAAAGGTCAAGGAGCCATTGCTGCTACTTTATTTCTCTCAAGTCTTCACCAAGGAGACATCCCATTTTAATGTGCATCGCCTTAGATTTATACATATTAGTAAAATATGCATCACTGAAACATTACATACTTTTGAATGTGCTGAATTTATAGCAGGACTTACAAAGTGTAGTATGTGCATGTGTATGAATCCTCAAAATTATGAAACTAACCTCTGATGGTTTCTCACTTTAATTCATTTCTGACACAAAAATAAGAGGAAAAAAGAAAACCCTCCAACAGATTATTTAACATCTCTGTAAAAATGTCATATCCACACAGATATGCACTTACCATGCCAAAGAAAGAGAAAAAAGAGTGGCAATTTATATTCATAATGTAGTTTAATTTTAAAATTATATTAATGATTAAAGATAAGCAAATGAAGGTGACAACCAACTCAAGACAGGTAGGGGAAAAAAGCCCCAAACAAAATTGCACCAGTGTAATTACAGGAACTTCTTAAAGTCTACTGGTTCTGCTCCAGCTTTGCTAGGCAGCCTCATTGTTCCTTGAACTTTCCCTTCCCTTCCAAACTGGGAGTGGCACTCTCAGAGTAGGTGCAGCCCAGTCCTTCCAAAGGCAGATGCCCAACAGGAGCTGTCCCTCACCATGGCACAGCCTGGCTCCTCTGGCAGGTCCAGCAGCACGGCCTCCCCGTGTGTCTGTGCACACAGAGCTGTGTGAACAGCAGGGGCCAGCAGGGAAGGGAGTGCCAGTGCCAGGCTGCAGTGCCCCTTACCTCAGCCCTTGGAGAACGCCTGCCTGTGATGATCTCCCATTTTGGGATGGTTGGCTTAGGCAGGGGGAGGCGGCACTTTGTCTGCCTCCTTTCAGAGCCTGCCCCGACCTTCACTCCTGTTTCACACCCAGGCATTTCCTCCCAATCCATATCCAATATGCACACCCAGGCATTTCCTCCCAGTCCGTTCCCTGTCTTTCTTGGTGTGACTTGCCTTGGTCTTTCTTGGCTGAATGGATCCATTGGTCTTACCCCAGAGAATGACTCTTATCTTTGAGTGGTCCTTTACTGGTGGCAGTCTTGGCCATCCTGGAATTCAAGGAAAGAGTTGTGACAGGTTGTACAGAGACTTACTGCATAATTTGTTTCTCTGTTTAAAAGAAAAACTTTAAAGAATGGTCTTAGTTTCCAGCTGAAACAGGAAACTATAGGGTATTGGATAGAAGACAAGTAAGACACAGAGGAAACTGCTAAGGGAAATCTTTAGGATGGATATAAGATCTAAAACTGTATCTCACATAAATCACTGGGTTTCAATCCTTTTTGATTTCCAGTGTAGGTGTGTGGCAAATTTAACCTACTTAGAATAAATTTGCTTCTTTGAATTTCCCTTTGCATTTATCTTAGTTCTCTCTGAGTTTTGCAGACCACAGGTTGATAAGTATTATAGAGAAGATACCATCTTGGAAATGAACTATTTCTAGATTCCTTCTGCAAGGTGGGAGCACATCTGCATGAATACTGACCAGATTATAATACCAATGGTCTTCTGTAGAGCTGAGTAGTTGTGCAATGCACAGCTGACTTTGGGGCTGAGGATTTTTGGCAGATGCTCATCTGTTTAGAAAAGCAAAAGGAAGGCTCCAAATCTTACATATCATCTCCCCTCATACTGCATCTGTTCAACTCAGACTTGCAAGGCACTGGGTCTCATCATTTGTGAAAGTGGGTCACAAACCCAAACAAAAAATAAGAAGTAATGCCTCCATCTATTTCCCTTTGTGTGATACCAATCAAATTGTGAAACAGATCTTCAGCTACAATAAATCAATATAGGTCCATTAGGACAATTTCATTTACAGGGAGTGAGAATTTGGTGCTGTACTTCATATGTGAGAAAAGATGCACTTGAAAAAAATAAAAATTTTAAAAAAAAGGAAAAAATAAATCTGTATCTTTTGCTATACAACAATTATGCAAATATTTTAATAGAATAATAGAAGACTGCTGGAGAGCATTTGGTAAGGAGAGGAATTAGATAATAATTTGACTGTAAAACTAAATTATATAAAGACATGGCACACATTAATTATTTTACATCACCCACTTTCCCCAGACTAGAGCACATAGGTCTGGCTGTGAAAGTACTGACGGAGTCCCAACAGTCCTATTAAGAGACAAAGAAAGAGAGATCTGGTTAGGCTATTTTTTCATCTTAATACCACTGCCTTATCGCTTTATAATTTTGAAAATAAAACCCTTTAAGTGAAACAATACCACACTGCTAGAATAAAGATTTCCAAAACTTCCTGATTCCCATTTGCTTCATCCCCTCTGCAGTCATTTTGGCCTGCAAAACTTTAAGATATTAATCTGGTAGATGGTTATCCCTCCTTTGTATAAACGTTAGTTTATGATGAGATAAGATGGTAAAAGCTTCTCCAGGTCTCTGTTGTACATGGGAAAGTGTGTGTGCGTGCCTGTAACTTTTGAATGCTGAAATGGACATTGTAAATTGGGGCAGGGGAGGAATTCTGCCCTGTTTTCTTCTATCCTTGCCACTCCAACTCTTCTCTGATCTCTTCTGTTTACTTTCTTTCCACGGCTTTTATTTTATTCTCTGTTCTGATTTTTCTCTTCCTATTTCTTTCTGCATAGCCCTCCTGCTCTTACCACTCAATTCTGCAGTTGTTCAGAGTTGTTTTGAAACTGGACAATATACTCAGTCTTACTTCTCAATTGGATTTAGGACCCAACTGTGATCACCACTGAACCTGAGCACTCCCTTGCCTTACAAGGGCTGAGGAATACAGCCCAACTCCACATGACCAAAGGTTCTGTAATATGGACCTTGTGTTTAAGCAAATTTTTTTCAGATGAATTTATCATTTGAATTGTAGTTTGTGTGAGAAATTTTATGGGCTGAAAATGAATAGAACACAAAGGATGAGTGCTTCAGAGGGCTGATTGTTCACAGCCCTCAGCTCTGTTTCACACACCTTTTGTAATCAAATATATGAGATTCCTTTGAAGTATATCCGTGAACTGGTGAGATAACCTGGGACTTGTGGAGTCCAGAGAGGTGGGAAGGCTTGAGGCAGGCTGACACACAGAGGCTGGGACAGAACTGGCCAGTTCAGGCTGGTTGTGGCTCTCCAAGTGTGTAAATACAACCCCCGTGCTGGCTGCCGTGGGGGCTGTGGTATAATCCCTGCCTCCAGAGGCGGTGACTCAGCAAGAGCTTCCAAGGCCAATCTGAGGGATTTCCTTGGCCTCTGCTTGTTTATTCACCAGAGCCCATTCCTCAGGCAAACTCTGCAGCTGTCCTGAACCATTCCCGCAGCCTCATTGCCCCAGAACAGGATGATGTCTTGAGGCTTTTAACACAGGGAGGATTCTGGTGAGGTTTTTGGAGAGCTGAGGAGATCAGACATTATGGGAAAAGACTGTGAAATAGTCTGATAGATTATGTTTTTAAATTACATCTTTTCCTCATCCACAGTAAATTTTTTCCGAGCCATATGATCCTCAAATTACCAATACAAATGGGAATACAATTAATAGCAGAGCCATGTCTTTCTAGGGAGCATCACATTTTTTGTGCCAGGAAGGCATGCCTTTTATTCTATTAAAGTGAGCAAAAGTCTTCTCCTGGGCCTCGTCTCCTCTGCATGGTGCCGTCCTTTCAGGAATACATCATCATCAGAGTGCTTTGTCCCAGTGATGTATTACACTAATACATCTGTTGCTTTAATGATATATTAGTGCAATACCTTATCAGAGTGATGCATACCAATGATCTATTGCTCAAAAGGTGGTGCCATTCAGGAATGAAAGAACTCATGGACACAGTCGGTGTAATTACACAGATAAAAGCTGACATAGATTATGCTGGAAGCTGCTGCCATGGAACCAAGAACACCAGGGCTGTGCCAGCCTGTTTGGTGCCATTTTGTGGTGCCATTGCACTGGATGTGTAATGCTGAGGTTGTTGTATCTCTTTTAAACCTTTTAAATATACCAAGAGCAACTACCATTAGCCTCGGGTCACTGTGAAGCAGAATGTATCCAGTTACATTATTTTATCCTGTGGTAGTACAGTACTTACTTACCAGTAACCACATGAAACCAAGTAACATTAACCTCCAAATAGCCTGAAGAACACACTATATCTCATTATAATAATCTGGGCTTCGTCCTTTGCCTGACTTTAATTATTGTCCATTCTCAAATATTTTCAATTACATGACAGTTGAACTACTTCAGCCTGTCATTAATTGTAGGTCTCTTTAATCTCAACCTTCATTTTCTTTGTGGTTACATTTATTTTCATTACTTGAGCCACTGAAAAACAGGTGAAGTCAATCTCATTTACATTGTTTTGTGTAGCATGTTAATTAAACATTTCAAGGCATCATCCAGAGATTGTAGCAAAAAACCCCAAGTTCTACTTTCTATTTTTTGAACTTTTACTGTAAAGAAGGGGAGAAAACCATGAGCCAATAATATAAAAACCCTCAAAACTCGGATCTTTTTCCCCTCTGCCTTAACTCCCTCACTAATTAGGTCCAAGCTTCCTCACTAATTGGGTTTCCAAAGAGAAAGACAATCAGAACCACATTCTGCTTGTGGTAATTTAACTGAGGTATGAAGTATTGATTCGCTTATTTATATTTCCTCTAAATATGCTTTACATCAAAGTGTGAAGAATGTTGCAGAGGAGAAAATAAAGGCCTCCAACCTGTTTCAGTTTATCAAGCAGGGAAAGGTGTGCAGGTAACTCGAGAATTTTTGCTAAGTGGTCCAGCACAGAAAAATCAGTAATACAAATGAGGGAGAAAAGGACAGGTATTTATAGAATGTAAATACTGGGATTTTTCTTTCCTCTTCACTTTCCCTTCTGTTATCTTCAGCTTCACTGCTAGTGACAAGTATCATTTTAACTTGCAGGCAGGGTTGCTAAAGCAACTTTCAGGAATGCATTTAATCAGGTGGCAAACTGAATTCCCAGAAGCCGTAGTGGGGATACAGGGTGATGGATGCAGGACACCCTTGTTACATCCTAATCCTCCAAGGTGACTCAGCTGACGAGTGACCTTGCAGTGCAGAACCTGCTGACCCAGATCTTTCTCTGCCCCACATTTGGGTGATATAATCTAGGAGCTCCTGGGTGGGGCTGTGCTACCCGATCTCTGCCAGAGGTGGATGCAGCCTCTGCGATGGCAATGCAGGAGGTGTGGCTGCAGTGAAGTTCCTTCAACAAGAATCCAGGACAGACTTACTCAGATCAGAAAACCTGCAAGTTTCCCAGTTGCACCTTGGCAGGGAGGAGGGGGAAAGGCATCCTCTTTATCTGGCCTGAGACACCCCAGTGGGACTGACCTCCAGGGCCAGGCTGTGCAGTATTTTACCTGAAAGTGTAATTGCTCAAGTCACTGTAGGAGGGTATTTGCAAACTTTCCTGCACTTCTCAGAGGAAACAAGTTGTTTCAATAAGTTTTTAGTAGGATTTATCAAAAATTTGTATATTTTACAGATGAGAATTTGTAGTTCCTGCAGTGCTGGCCTCCTGATGGTGGTGGGCCTAGTGTGCTTTTTGTGGCAGTCTGACTTGTGACAAAAGCCTTCCAGAGGGTGATTAGCAAACACAGTAGCAGCTAATTCTGATAAACTGCGGGTGAGCAAATGGACCTTTGTGTAACTTGCCTTGTGTGCTGAGCAATTGGAGGGGACAGATTTGGGACAGGGAGAGACTTAGCAGGTGGGCTTCTGACACTGCTGCTGTGCCCGTGTGTCCTAAACGAGCTTCTGTGGTACCACACACATGAACAACTCATGGCATGTCGTATTTTCAGGGTCAAAGCAGTCAGGGAACTAGGGATGTGTTAGTCTTTTCTGAAGAGGTGGGCATCTGCATGGAGAAAGAGAACAGAGGGAAATGCTTAAGTGTCCAGCAGCCCAGGGGACTGCAGGCAAAGTGTGTGGTCTGAGCCAGCAGGGCTCCAATGGCCATTCAGCCGTGGGCAGTCCTTTTCTGCTTCAGAGGGGCATTTGTAGGGTCTTTGGGAACCCATCTGAACCGTGAGTGACTCCGAGGTTTTGTGTTCCCGAGTTAATTTTAGCAACATCTGTTTTCCAGTCTTGTTCACTGTGTGCTACACAAATGCTTTTGCTAGAGTGGTACAGAAAAGGAGGAATGATGGACAAGGTGGGTGGCATTTGCTTAGATGTGCTCTCTCTGTACTGCCACTCAGTGTCAAACCACACCACGTTACTGGGCTGTGTCAGATTATGTGTGGACACAGCACTCCTGTTTGTTAAATACCATGCATTTTAGCCAAATGGCATTCCTTTTAGTTAAACAAATAATAATTGATTTTTAAAAGTTGAAGTTTGCCCTTAAGTTAGGTTTAGGGACCTACAAATTTGTTTCGAGCTGAACCAGACTTTCAGTTCCCTCTGCAGTCCATAGAGAGAGCAAAGCTTCCTCAGAGAAATTCATCCTAACTTCCACAGAATGGGGAACTTATAGTAGAAAAGGATTTTTCTGTAAAATGCTGGCATTATGTCAGTGGTAAATACAAGCATTCTCATCTCACATTGACGTGACAGTCATTTCTGTTCATAGATACTTCTTGAGGAGATTTTTTTTTTCAGAATAGATCTCTTCTGTCCCCAGTCTAGCTGGTTACTAAAGAGCTGTGATAGTCAGTGAAAGGTGTATGAGCCTAGAAAACAAACTGACAGAACTGGTGGCTTTATTGGGACACTTAAAAAGAAACTAAAATTTTAAATTTATGCTTAGTAAGAAATCTGGGGAAAAGCTGGTTTTCAGTTGAAAAAAATACTGCAGAACAGAAAGGTACTTGGTAGGATTTTAACATCAGAGTTTGATCATCTATTTTCCCTAGCACCCAATACTGAGAGGGAATAAAAAAATAAAAACAGTTGGAGTGTTCCACCAAAGGGAGGAGAAAATAATCCTTTGATCAGCTGCACCTGCAAGTCTGGTCTGGGTATTAGCAGCTGCCACCTGAGTCTGTGTCAAAATGAATCCTGGCTTCCCTCAGAGGGAAACTCTTATGCATGGTGAGGCAGGGAGTCTGGTGACCAGGAGAACTTCCCTGAATGAAGATGCACACTAGGACAGACTGCCAGGAAGGGAGCTGCAGGCTAACAGCAAAATTCAGTTATTTTAGCTCCTTAACACTTTATATAAGGTGTTTGTCCTATACCTTTACAGCCTGTTTCCATCAAACACCCAGGAAGGGTTATTACTATGTCTGTTCTACAAAAACAAGCAGAGCTGTTGAATGTGGTGCTGGGGAAGATGCAGAGTTGCCTCACACTTCTGCTTGCCCAAACTGTGTTCAGGGGCTAGGGTTAAACACTTAAAGAACAAAAAGCCAAACCCCAAACCCACCCAGCCTCCCTCCCCAGCCTAAACCCTCCCTGCACCTGTGAGTGCAATTAGGGGTAAAAAGCCTCAGCTGCTGTTCGGCTCTGGGAGCACCTGCACTGAACTTACATTGCTAAAAGTTCTCTGCATTGCACCTGGGACTGAGCCCCACTGCACAGTGTGACCAGGGAGCGTTGCTGCTCCTTTCTGCCACATCAGAGCAGCAGAGGAGAAGGGAAGAAGCCAAAAGAAAGGTTGATGACACACAGACCTTCATGCTGCAGACCACTGCTTAGTGAGCCCCAGGATATGGGTAAGCTCAGCTCAATTTCTCTCTTGAAGGAAAATGTGCAGGTATTACCTGATATTTGCCTATGTCAGAGGGGGAAATGTGCTGAGGAAAATGCATAAACAAGTAGTAAAAGTAACATCCATTTCTGCTAGCCCTGTGCAGCTTCTCAGTGTGCAGCTGGGTCACAGATATGGTTCTGAGGCACCTGCAGTCGTGAGCTATGTGGGGCCTCAGTAGACTAACACAGTTCTGGATTCTGCCCTAGATGGGAGACTACAAAAAGATCCGTTTTTTAAACCAATTTCTTCTGTATTTGTGCCTTGTTTGATGCTATCTCTCACATCCAAATGTGACTGCATCAGCAATGCTTCTGCTATGACCAACTTAAAATTGAATGAAGAAGTAGAAAGTGCAGACCTGAGGTCAATGGTAAAAGCACCAGTTTTCTAGATGCTCAGTACACAGTTATCAAAAATATACTAAAAGTGGTAGAACTAAAACAGGCGAGTAGTAACAGCTGAAAACTCAGCTTCTAAATCCAGAATGAATTGGCAGAATGACTCCTTTATTTCCAGTATATGTTCTCTAATTCAGAACTTTGAAAGCCCACTGGTTTAGGATTGTACAGACTATCACAGGCTATTGAGCTACAATGGCATAATGAGGTAGCTAACTGCGTGTTTTTCTCCTCTCTGGCACATTTGAAATGAAAGAAAAGTATTTTAGTGTAACACATTGTATTTGCCATTACAACAGCTAAAGAGTGTGTGCAAGAATAGTTAGGGAAGCTCAGGCACAATTTGATACCATGTGGGGTCACCTTTATCCTGATTTTTTTGGTCTAGCTCTTTCTCTGACACTGCTGTGGGGTGTGTGCATTTTTGCAGCAGTTGTTCTCTGTGCTGGTGGGGATGAACATTCACAAATACTTTGTGAAGAAGGTCTGGGAGCAAACTTGCAGTATCATAAAGCTTGTTTTGGCAGCTGAATGGTTAACAGCACCAGCATTTACACATTTGACTGGTTTGAGACTAAAGGGCGAAATTCATAACTTCTCCAGAGCCTCATTCTCACCTTCTGCATTAATAGCGAGCAGCTCCACAGCTGAAGCCCCACGAAAATGGTCCAGGTGAAAGCCACTGCTCAAGTAGCAAATCTTGTAGGATATTGAACTGGGGAAGCTTCTCGAACGGGGAGGTGTCAAGGGATAGACAGCAGCCTTGGCTCACCAGCGATCAGGAAGAGTGTGTGGAGAGATTTAAAAGTGCAGGTGGATGTGCTGTTCCACTATGTAATTTTCTTTAAAACATTGCTGCCCACACTGTAGTTTTAATTAAGCAAAAGGGAAAGGTTGGCTGCTAAACATAATATCTTTGGGCCGATGCTCAAGCACAAATTGAGCCATGCAGATACACACCCAACCAGCTTGGTTGGTTCTAAAGTGGCAAAGATGAAATCTTCTGGTTGTTGAGTTCTGGGGTGTTTCCCCCCCTAATTCTTAGGTTAGTTTTACTCAAAAGCTGGCATTACTATATGGTAGCTAAAGGCATGCCTTAGCTTTTGCTTTAATCGTCTAAATTTTAGTGATTCAGCATATTTAACTTAGAGGAGTAGGAACAGCAGTGCCACAGACTGCTGTGCGTGTTTCTAGGGGACTTGGTTGGTTTGGGGGCGGTTTTTTAATGGTACTTCTTCTAAACACAAAGGAAACAAAGCATTTCCTTTGAGCTGAGCGTGGTTCCATCCACACCATGCAGAATGGCTCTGTAAGAATCGGCGATAAGGACGGAAGCGCCGAAACCCTAAGTCAGGGCTGGGATCGTCCCAGTAGGCTCCAATACCGCAGCAGAGCGAGGCAAACACATCCTTCAGTTCGCTGCCTGTTGCGTGTGACAGCGGGGCGGTTTCGGCCCCTTCCCCCGCGCCTGTCCGGTCCCGCTCGGGGGCTCGCAGGGGATGCGCTCCGGGAGCCGCTGCAGCGCCGCAGCCCGCGGGGACGGGCACGGACACAGACAGCGCTCCCCGGCCTCGGGAAAAGGGTCCGCGGGACAGGCATAGACAGCAGCTCCCCCGACCTCGGGAAAAGGGTCCGCGGGGACGGGCACAGACACAGACAGCGCTCCCCGGCCTCGGGAAAAGGGTCCGCGGGGCCAAGGCAGTGCTTCTCTGCTCCGGGTTCCCCGTCTCTGCTCGCCTGGTGCCGCTCTCCTCCTGCTCAGGCTCATCGGGGAGGTGTGGGGGCTCTCAGCAGGCAGCTGTGCCGGAAGCCGATGGAATGGCAGGCTTGTCCTTGCTTAGAGATGCAAAAGTTGCTTAATTCATGCAGGATTTTTTATTCCTGCACCTATAAATAAGTCACTCCCATCTTCAGTGTAGTTAACCTTATCACTAGGAAACAAGTACTGGCCTGTAACCTAACCTTTCTGCATTGGTGACTTTGTCACCCTCTGCATATTGGCACAGTCTTTTCCCTCAGCAGACTTTCTCTCTTTTGGGAATAGGATTTTGGGTAGAGATCCTGCCTTAAAGTGCTGGTGAGCAAGGCCCGAAAATTTGCCTGGCTTTGAGATGAGGGCCATGGAAGAAGTACCTTCCTTCCAAGGGCCTGCTGGCATAGGTGCCTCAGCCTGGGGTCTGAGCAGTCCCTTAATGATTGACTTCTAGTGACAAATTAAGCTAGAAGCTTTGAATTAGATAGGATGGTCAATCAGAGGAAGTATATAAAGCTTAGGTGTTCATATAGCTTAGAAGAATATTCTGGGGTGGGATGAAGGGGAGAGATGTGCCTCAGTTGAAAAGATAAAACGAGAGAAACAGGGAGACGTAAGGAACTGGATGAGGCAACAGTTCAGAGGTAACTTGGAGAAGAGAGAGGGACCTTAAGCTTAAAATGTGTATAAATTAGATATCCTCTCTTATTACATGATGGTGTGACAATTTCAGCCAGCTAAAACATTTGAGCTGTCAAGCTGGAAATCTTCAGACTTTCCTTGCAACCTAAAATGTCTTCATCTTTTTTGCTTCATTTAGGTGTGGTTTGGGTGATGTTTTAGGGTTTTTTTTTCTGGTTTTGTTTCCTATTTTGGAACCTGGAGTATCTAGCTCCCAGTAACTTGTTGGGTTTAATTACTTTATGATAACTCCAAGCTGCTGAGTGCATAAAGCAGGACCTTTGGTAAAAGCCCATGAGTTGTGACAGCAGTGGAGGATGAGAGTCTTCATATTTTTATATTCTCCAGTGAAGAGTGTTAGGAGTTCTCAACATTTTTAATAAGTTGGTTAAGCACTATGGAAGAGAGAGAAGTAGGTGTGGTGTCAGACTTGACCCAGCTTCCTTGGTTAGCATCCCCAGCTGGACAGCAGAGGTAATTGTGTGTGACAATGGTATCACAGCTGTGGGACTGGAGCCTTGCATGAATCACAGGAGCCTGACAAACCCTGAACAGGAGAGTTTCTCTGCTCCACTGTGCAGACTTTTTCCTTTTTTTTTCAATAGAAGACCAGAAAGATGTTCCACACTGTTTCTTCCTAATCTCAGCTCCATTTTGATACCCTCTCCAATGCTGTTTCCTCTTGGAAGCTGCTCTTGAATATCTTCTTGGCCCACTTCCCTCTTGCTTTGCTACTCAGATGATTTTAAAGGCCCTGATTTTGCCTTTTTCCCATGTAAATGAAAGCATCACAGTGTCTCCCTTCTGAGCTGTATTTCAAAATGTTTTGTTTCTGATGGACTGTTCTTGGCACCTTGGGGGAGAGGCCACCTAACTTAATGGCTGTTTAGATCAAGAAGGCTTATTCATTTTCTTATAAGCTGCCATTCAATATGTTAGAATGAATAAAACCTCCAAACTTTAATCAAGATTTCCAAGAAAACCCCACAATAGCCTCTTGAATCGTGCACAAGTCTATGGCCTTGCTGGACCTCTTCTCTAAAAGTCAGTCTCCTTGATGTTTGCCTTTTATCCTCTGCTTGATGATCTATACAAGACTAAGTGGGAGCTCCACACCTTCTCTGGCTAGGCAGGGAATGCCTAGGAAATTTTCATGTAGGACATACGGAAATAGTACCCCTCCCCTTAACACTTCATCTTCTCTCCACCTCTCTTTCTTCTTGGATACAAAAAATGTGCAATTTTTTTTTTTATTGGGAGGGAGACATACACAAAAAGAGAGACTAGAAAGCATTTGGGTGAATCTGTTCATTCTTCCATTTTCAGAACCTCAATTCTTCATTCATACAGTTGCTTTTTGAGGAGGGTAGCACACGAAGGGGCAGCCCCCTGCCCCACAACTCCTTCCATGGTTTGTTGCTGGAGTTGGGGGGAAAGAAGTGTGTGAGAGCGTGTTCCTGGGCCCGTGACTCCATCTGCAGGCAGGAGCCACTCTGCACAGAGAGCCACACAACCCCCGTGCGCTCCCAGCCCCTCCAGTCCTGAAACCCCCAGGGTTCTGGGGTACAGCAGCTGCTCTGTCCCTCCAAAACCTCAGTGAGAATAAGAGTAATAAGAAGTCACATTATATGGGTACCTCATGAATTTTACTTCCATGACCCGGGCACCTTTAGTGCAAGCAGCCAACATATATCAGGGGTTATGTGAGTAAATTTGTGTGCTTACTGGTGAAAGGAGAGAACAGCACTGAGGAAGTATGGCTGCAGGTTAGCAAGAAAAGCAATTAAATCCTGCAGCCGCAGCACCTGCATGTCAGGGATGTGTTGATGATAATGGTCTGCTGGGAACAGCAGCCTTAAAATTCTACATCCAGCTTTGTTGGTGAGCTACCACAGGCAGAGTGCATGTCCCCAGCTGAAAGGTGGAGGTAATGATGCTTTGCAAATGTCTAAGAAAAGAGACAGCCAACTTCCAGTGCTTGTATTCTAGAGGGATTAAAAATACAGTCACTCTTCTACCTGCTCTGCAGTTAGAAGTTCATTTAGATTGTGTAATCTTCAGGACACTGAGGGAAGAAGAGTGGAGAAGTAAAGTTTGGAACGATTAATTAATGTGTTCTGTTAAGTAGCTCATAAACCAGTAGCAATTCTGAGAAAAAGTATTTGGACATGAAAGAGTTCTGGATATCATAAGGGTGTTTTTGGTGAAGAGTCCTAGTAGCTAGAAAAGCCTGGAGGCACATTTGTGTTCTGTAAACTACTCTCATAAAACCAGATATGTAAACCCTGTTTAGGAAACAGTAAATGCTCATATTACGACACTTTCACTTAGATTGAGAGAGTCCTCTTAAGATCATCTAGTCCAGCTTCAGTACTCAAACAGGTGAGCCGAGTTGTTCAGGCAACTTCTCTGGTCTACCTGTGCCAGGGTTTGATTCTTCTAATGGTTAAAAAAAAAAATCATGTTCTTATGTTCAGATGAAACATTTGTGTGGTTTGGTTTGGGGGTGCTGCTCTAGTTTAGGTTTTGGGATTTTTTTTTTTTTCATTTTGTGCCCCTTGCCTCTTATGCTGGCAATGGACACTGCTGAGAAATGTCTGACTTCTTCAGCATCCTTCCCAAACTGTTCTGCCTGCCAGTAGGTGAGGGCTGATCACTGAGAATATGCAGCATGGTCAAGCACAGCTGAATTCCCTGTGAAATTCATCACACCAGGCAGATGAACTCTGCTAGAGGCTTGATCTCTGCATGGTCCTTCTCTCCCTTATCCTAAAGGATTTCTTTATCAATTAGGATAAGGGAGGGGAATGTAAAGTCTCAGCACCACTGTATTTTCTTGTTTCCCAAATGCCCTTCCATCTCACCCTTCCTTAGGTATTTCAAAGAGGGCAGAGTTGGCATCAGTGCCACTGCTGTGCCCCTCTGTGCCGCCTCCTCGTGCTGTCTCTGGGCAGGTGCCTCTGTGGGAGATGAGTTTGGTAGAGCCCGAGATGGGCTGAGCTCCTCGGGGGCCTGGCAGCCCTCATGGTCCAGCACAGCCTCGGTATTACTCCAGTGCTTTAACAATAGAAAACCAGCCAGTTAATTGAGAAACCAGAATTGATTTCCCTGAGGAATTTGCCACCTTGCTGGTGCAGCAGAGACTCTGCCTTTCAACATGAACGTAACAAGGTGTTTAAAAACTTGGACACACTTCCATTTAGCAAACAGCTGTGGCTTCAAATGCTGCTGCCTTGCTACTTAACGAAGCTGCAAGACTTCTCACTGAGGTAGACAGGAGGATAAACACATTCTGGTTGCTGTTTGGGGGTTGTTTTTCCAGGAGGACATAATGCCTTAGACCATGGCAGGTGTTTGATAATAAGGCTGTGCCTAAATCTTCACTTAACCAGTGACTAGCAAACTATTAAGCAGAAGCAAAATGAGAGAGGGAGTTCTCTGGGACTCACTCTGATTTACCTTAGACAATTCTTAGGGTGGGGTAAAGTTATTGATTTCAATGCACTTTAATGTAGAATATGAAATTATGCAAAAAGGTCAGGATTGGAATAGATAATTATCCGTTTTATTTCCCTATTTGTAACTGCAGTAGCCCTGAGCTAAGTGTTCCAGTCCTCAGTTGACTAAACAAAGTCTTCTCATCAGTTCAGAAATTGCTTAGTGCTTTATGTTGTAAAATATTAATTTATTTTTTCTATATTTAACCTGTACTGGGTAAGAGATTGCTCACTTAGACTTGGGAGAGAAATTCTGCATTTCAGGTATCTATTGGCCTATTATCCAATGCTCCTAGGGTCAGGTTAGTGGTTGGTTGTTTTTTGTTTAGGTGTTTGGTTGGTTTGGGGTTTTTTTGGTTTTTTGTTTTGTTTTCCAAAATAGGCTTACAGTAAAGAGATGTGAAGGAGTGATATATATTATGTAATTATATGTAATAATGTGTAATATCATTACATATATCAATTATGTGTTCATGAAATTGAAACGCCAACTGCAGATATGGAAAAATAAGAATCATGAGACTCTCTGGTAACTCTGAAGAAGCATCCTATAGTGTTTAAGTAGCAACAAAATTATGTGGACACTTATATGTGATCCTTCTTCAGACCAATAGACAATGTATTTCTGGCTTGTGAAATCTAGGCTTTTATATCAGCAGGGTTTAAGGCCACTAGCCTTAAAGTGTTGATTTTTTAAAATTGAAATTAGTAGCTATATCATCTTTCCTAGGCAGTGTGCTATTCTAACAGCTGAAAACTATAAACACCATGGTTTTTCTGAAGAAGTATTAATGTGTTAAATTTGCACCTCAACTAGACACATCTTGTGCTAAAGTTTGTTATGAAGTGATGATGGCTAGTGAGTTTGCCAGGATTCAGACAAGATTGTGAGCAAACTGGCTGTGTTTTAGCAGAGGCTTGGGTCACGTTGCACTCTTCCTCCCTGATGCCTCTCCAGTTGGAGGCTTTGAGACTGTACTGGAATTCTTGGTCTCCAAGAACATTTGTGACTCAATATGCTCTCTGCAAGAGTTCTTGCCTAGAAGTGGCTGTGGGCCTTTCATTTTAAGAAAGAAGAGGTTAAAAACTTTGCAGAAGGAGAATTTGGTCATCTTTTAAAAAAGCTGATGCCTGTGTAACGTTTTGGATCTGCTGGTTATGCAAGTGCATCTCCTGCTTGGTAATTGTTTGTTATCTGTCTTAGGATGGTCTCATTAGACAGCAGTGGCTTCTGATCACTGCTCATCGGCCTTTGTGGGTTGGTTGGCGGCCTTGCCAGTCACTAACTTGTCGTTATTAATTATTCTTACAAACCTGTCACTTAATTGTTTAGAGAGCAATTGCAAACATGGCTGATGGTGTCCATGAGCTGCTGTCCTGTGGGCTTCTTCACCCCTTTGTGTTTGTCTTTCAAATGCTTAGGAGCAAAGAGAAGTTTGTAATCAAAGGTTGTTTGATGGGCTGATTCGTAGTTACTGCTGAGCATGGAAATATTGGCATAAACTAAAGCCAGGGGAGTTCTGCTTTTGAGGGTAATGGCCAACACATGAGAGAGATGGTAATTTCAATTAAAACTAGTGGGTCTCGTTGTACATATTGAAGATACAGAGGCTGTAGAAGGTATTTGCCTACATTCAACAGAGATTAATCCAAAGATAGATGTAACTTGAAAAAGAGCCTATGGAGCCTAAATAACTGCTGCATGCTCAGGGACACACCCAGCTGACCTGGCCTTCCTTTTGGTAGGCTGTACTTAAAGCAGAGGCAGCCATAGTTTGGTTTGAGAGGGCCCAGGAAGAGATTAAAATGATCGTATTTTTCCACTCAGTGCACTTCTTTAAAAAATCTGACCCTGGGAGCAAAACTCTTTAAAGTTTTAAAGAATAAAGCAAAGATGCCAGCTAATTTTGAAGTTTGTGTTTAGCAACCTTTTCAAGTATTTGGTACACTGCATAAAGACAGTTTGGATGCTAGATACACTGCAAAGGTTTTAGGAATGTTACATCATTTATTACTGTTTAAAACCTTATTTGCTCAATTTGTTTCATTTTTCTTATGTGTAAGCGAAGAAAATATTTACTTTGTTCAATAGTGGTTTCTGGAGCTGAACTTAATTCATATGTGTAACTAGGTTTGGTGTTTGAAAGGTGCCATACAATCATTACTTATTAATAGCAGGACCTGCAGAAGCAATGCATTATTTATATTATGTTATCTGTGGAAGACTTGCAACTATTTTCTTGTGTTTGGACTAAAAATGTTCAAAAGTGTGGTCAGCTGACTTATTTTTTCTTTTTGTTCTGTACCACCAGACACATAATGGGAGATTATTTTTAAAATGGCATTATGCCCTTAGTCCCCTTCCCTAAACTAATGTGTAAAATAGTGGGAAGTGAGGACTGATGTGCCCATGGTTTCAGTGGGAAGGCTCAATAATATCTGTTGACCAGGACAAGATCTGGAGTAATGCTCTTAGGCAGGATAGAGATGAAGAACTAAGTTGTTCCCAAAGAGTATTTCCAGGTGTGGGGCTAGAAACTCTTCAAAGCTGGAGTATATAAAGTGTCTCTCTGATAATTCATTCAAACGTTGGGATTTCTTTCAGTGCAGAACAAGCTTAAGGCTTGGCCCACTAAACTCTTGTAAAAACTGTTGAGATGTCTCTGGGAGCCAAGGTCACCCTCAGAGAGATTTAATGCTGCTCTGCTGTGTGCCAGTCCCCACGGCCCTTTCACAGAGCGGTGCTCCTGTGGTGCCTTTCTGCTGCAGCCACCTCAACTCCCCTAAAGGGGGTTTCAAATGGTGGAGGGGAAAAACCTGCACGGCGCATTGTAAATTAATGCTGACAATGTCAACATTAATTCATGCCAGAAACGCATGAGGAACAGAGGGTGGAAAGAGTGATAGTGAAGAACAGAGCATTTGCTGTGTCCTGTTCTCCTGGAGCACCTGGGGAAGGGCTGCCGCAGCGGCAGAGGAGCAGAGCACAGGGCCAGCTCTCTCCTCTCTACCGTGGCTGCTTTGTGGCCTCCTGCACAGGCAGGAGCACTCGGTGGGGCTCACAAAGCTGGCTCGGTTCAACACCGCTGCCATCAGAATGTCCTGAAAGAAGCAGTGAGTGAGTGTAGCATTGCAACTCCTGGAGTGATGAACTGAGTTCTGCTGCTAGTCCCAGGCAGGTCAGAATTGAGGCTTCTGAGCAGCAGTGAAGAATGCCTCTGGTGTTTTTGGTTATCGCTACTAATGCGGTAGAAATCTCCAAAACCAGTATAAACTGGAGGACTGAGGGGAAAGACAGGACACAAATATTCTGAGGGAATTCTGTCTCTGGTACTCTTGGTCGTGAGTAAGTGTAAGGCTTCAGATTCACCCCTACCCCCAGAAATTTGCAGTACTGACAGTTACACACTTTGGCTTTACCTCTGAATTAAAAATAAATAAATTTCTCCATGAAAATAAGTATTTTAGCTGTATTGTGAAATGACAAACCAGCTGAAGCCAGGAGGAACTTGTTTTGTCTCAGTAGATGTGTACCCTGTACGTGTGGTTTTGAAACTCAGAATTACATAGGCATGGTAGTGAACCCGAGATTGTCATATATGTAATCTTATAAATACTATTGAGAATTTTTTTTCCTTCTGAAAGGCTTATTGTGGCTGTAAAATGGGTATAAGATTATGTGAAACCATTCTAAATTGAGGTGATTAAGAGTTTAAATTTACTGTTTAAAAGTATTTAGGTTGCAGATGTAGTGTTTTGTGTTTTCCTAGGCAGCTGTTTATATTTTAAAATTGAAGTCAGGATGAAAAATAGTGTGATAAAATGATGAGTCAGGTTGTCAAAAGCCAAAAAATTCTAACAGGTATACATGCTAGAATAATGCGTATTTTTATTTTTGCAACATCTGACTCACGATTTTGATTATGTATTCTGCTAAGTTCAAAGTTTTCTTACACAAAGAGGGAGCTATATGAAACAACCATGCTTCAAATAATTTTACTTCAATTGTAGTAACAGGTTTTGGAGTTTAAATCATTAACAACCTCTGTGTGAACTTTTATCCAAATGACTGCAAGTCACAAAGAGAGCACTTCTCTTTCACGGAGTACCTTTTGTGCTTTAGTGAGACCCAATCCCTCTTCTATTTTTTTCCCCCACCTTCATGTCTGTCTTTGAAGAAAGATGTGTGATTTGTGAAGTAATGAGAGTATGTATCAGTTAATGAAAGCTGCTATCCTGGCTTCATAATGCACACTGGAATTGCTTCAGGATAAAGCTTCATATACCTGCATTACAGCAGGAAAAAAAAAAAAAGTAGATTTCAGAAGTCCAGATTGCTGTGTGCACTGTAGAAGTATCATGTAGCAGTTAAATCAACCATTAGGGGTGACCTAATCTTGATTTCCTCCCCCCTTCACACACACACACTCTCTCTCAAGGAGTTGTGATTTTCATGCTGCTTGTATTCTTTCCACTTTTTAAAACCTGCACTAGGAAATGCAGAATACCAACTTGCCCACCTTTCTGGCTTATTTTGGGGGCTTGCTTTGGCCTGGAGGGAGTTGTGTTTTAAGCAGCCTCTCTCTCCCACACCGAAGTTGGGCTGCATAAAGCCCCTTCGGCCCCTGTGCTTCGTAAAGGGTCAGCTGAACCCATCCAAGAAAATCTGTGGGTTAGCTGGGCACCACCACAATTTGGTAACACAGGAAGACAAAAAGCCTTAATTTAAAAAAAAAAAAAAAAAGTTGATGTTATTATTTTCGTTCCCACCAGAGACGAGGGGATTACAGTGCGAATGGTCGAGACCCACAAATTCACATACACAGCTTTAAAAAAAAAAAAAAAATTATTTTTT
>VXBR01002328.1:0-10168 GCA_013400215.1 Cisticola juncidis
GAGGCAAATCTAACCTCCAACACTGCCCCTTGAACATCCCCTGGAAAATCCTGTGCATCCTCTTTTTCCTGGCCATGGGTCCATTGCAGGGCTGCAGACACCTACATCGGGCAGGGCTCTGAGCAGCAGCAGATTTCCACCTCCCCAGAGTGCCACCCGTGCTCACGGCCACGAGGGCTAGATGAGGAGATGCTCCCTGCTGCTCCTGGGTCCCTGGTACAGGGTGCCCAGAGCAGCTGGGGCTGCCCCTGCATCCCTGGCAGTGCCCAAGGCCAGGCTGGACAGGGCTGGGAGCAGCCTGGNTTCTGTGATTCTGTGATTCTGAATTCTGTGATTCTGTGACTCTGTGATTCTGTGATTGACTCTGTAATTCTGTGACTCTGTGACTCTCTGATTCTATGATTGATTCTGTGATTCTGTGATTGATTCTGTGACCAGCTGCCAGACACTCTAGGAAGAACATTCCCAAGCCAGCAGCTTTCCTGTCCATGGGCAGGAAGTTTTCTGTACATTCTGCACCCTCCTTGGCTGACAGCTGGGACACACCTCCCTCAATCCCTGTGGATAACTTTGCCAGGGAGGCCACGGATGAGACCTCTTGGAGGGGACCTGATGAGCCATTTCTCATCTGGGAGCTGTTACACCTCCAGGTAATCTAGAAAACAGAATTTATTTCCTTAAAGAATCCCTAACATCTGAACAATGGCTCCAAGTTCTCTTTCTCTGTTGTTCTTTTTTGTTTTGTTTTGTTTTGTTTTGCTGTGCTTTGCTTTGCTTTGCTTTGGGTTGGGTTGGGGTTTTTTTAACCTTATAATTAAGATGACCAGGAACTTTGCTCAAAAGCTGAAATTTCTCACAAACAAAAGAAATTGGGATCTAGAAGAGCATCACAGAAATGGCAAGAATTATGAAAGACACCCCATGGCCTGGAAACACTACAGTTACATACAGGAGTAGTTGGATTTAAGAAATTAGGAGTTTGGAAAACACGTATATTCAGAAACTCTGTCCTTTAGAACCAGCTTTAAATCCAATGGAAAGCCAAATAGTTGTGCAGCAAATCTCTTAAATACCATCTTTTTTGGCTTTCACCCTTACCCCATAAAAATACATCTTGAAACTCCATAAAATTAATTTTTCTTATCAGGTATTTCTCCTGCTCACCAGAAAGAAATGACAAAATGCATGATAAGAGTCACCCAAATCCTGTGCATTGCTTGCCCAAAGCAGCATGAGTCAACAGGCAGCAAACACTTTTGAGAAGGTTCCTGCTGGCACTTGTGACTCCAGTTCCCATTTTCATGACAATCATCTGAACTGAACTCATTCTGCCTCCTAAAATCACATTTTTTTTACCAAACTTCACCACTGGTATCTACAGCTGCAAATATTCTGAGGTGAGGGATCTGCTGCTTGTGCTGGGCTTGAGTTCCCACCATGATCCCTACACTCCAGCCTCAGAGCTGCCTAAGAAAAAGTGGTAAGGAAGCAAGAAAACTGCCTTGAAAGAAAGGAAAATGTTGTAACTATGCCCAAGAGCAGAGGTTTGTAATTATCATCTCCATGGCTAATTAGAAGGTGCATCTCTAAATACTCTCATTTTTGTACAGCATTAAAAAGAATGTTGCAGGTCCCATTTTGATGCCTACTTTGTGTCCACACTTTTGCAGGAGTGCAAAATTTAAACCACCAGGTAGAAGCTTCAAAAATGGTGTCAAGAAAGTCTTTTTTTTATCACAGAATGGGTTGGGTTGGAAGGGAGCTTTAAAGGTCATCTGGTCAAACCTTTTTTCATGAAGGTGTAAAAACCATGGACATGGTGACACTGGCCTCAGTGGGGACAAATTGGGCAGGATTAGAGGTTTTCAGGATAGGATTAGAGGTTTTTAAGGCAAAAAAGTCTACCCAAGCTGCAGATGACACCTTGAGCTTAGGAAGTCCCCGTGGTGCAACCTGCAGCAGGACATGGCTGCAGAAATGCTTTTGGGTTTGGAGTTTCCTGGAGATCTGCTGCCCCTGAGCACATCCATTTGCACCAGTAACAACCACACAGCTTGTGAAGTGCAGCATTTCCAATCTGGAGGCTGAAAACACAAATACCAGCTGTTTGCTGCACGCCCTGCCCTCCCCGCTGCTCACAGCTGCTGCCTCCCTGCTTATGGGGGTCGAAATCCTGCCTAAAAGTGCCAAATCAGAGACTTAAAAAGGCCTTTTCAGCAGGAGCATGTCTCCTTTCTAACTCCCTCCTTGACATGGGCTGGGGAGACTGATGCAAAGCAGGGAAATAGAAACAATAAAATATGTTAATCGCTCTTTTGCCTACCAGAGAACAGAGCTGGGCCCCAAGGGGAAGCGACATTTTCAGTTTTATCTCAGTGGCACTGCTCCCTTCAGCACTGAAAAAAATAAATGCTAGAAACTGCTTTTTCATTACAGATATCTGAATATTCAATATGTCATTTAAATTGGTTTCAGGACTGTTCCCATAGCCACCCCTGAGGAGCCTGGTGAGAATAAACTGCCCAGCTGATATCTCACACCAGGTTGTTTTGTCTAAGCCCAAAGATTCTTTGTCCTGTGAAATTAAAACAAACCTTCTTGCTTCAAGTGATTTTCACTTTTTCAAGGGAATTTCATGCGCAAGGACAGCTCTGCATCATTCCTGTTGAACATAATGATCCAGAGAGCAATCTGCTTAACCACAAGAAAACCCTCTCTTCCCCCAGAAATTTGGGAGGTTTTAATTTTGTTTTGATGGTGAGTGCAGTATCACAAGTGGAGAAAGACTGGCATTTGTAGTCTGGGAGGGATTTTAATAGAAGCAAACATTCATTTTAAAGAGAAAGAAGAGAGAACTCTGAGGGAAAATAAACTTTCTGGGCTTAAAGAACTCAAAGAAAGACAAAGCAAGGGCCTTTGAAATCTTCAGGGTGTCTGTGTCCCTCACCCTACCCCTAAAAAAGTACCTGTATCTCCCTTCATTTTTTTCCCTCTCCCCCCAGCCAAATTAACATGACCCCAAACATAATTTGAGTGTTTATACAGAGTGTAATTCATGCTCCCAAGGGCAGCAGGAATAGGACTGAGCCCAGCTGGGTACCTGCAGTCCTGGGCTGGGCTCAGCAGGGTTTCCACCCACAGGCACAACTGCTCAGGTCACCCAGAAACCAGGACAGGAGGAAACATCTCCTTGGGGTACAGCAAAGGAGGTTTGGTTTGTATATTAGGGAAAAATCCCTCATGGACAGGGTTGTCAAGCCCTGGGACAGGGATGGAGTCCCCAGTGGCACCTGGGGACACAGGTGACTGGTGGGCCTGGCAGTGTTTGGGGAGCTGATGGGCTTAGAGGGCTTTTCCAGCCTGAAGGATTCCATGGCAGTGTGGATGGCACTCCCAAATCCCCAGCCATGCTGCTGCAAGAACAGCTCTCATTTATATGAATAATTGACATAAAAGAGACTTCAAACCAGTGCTCTTTGGTATTTCAGATGAGTGGTCTCTCCACTGGACTACTAAATGGGAGAGAGACCTTTTCTTGTCCTGTTTTAATTTAAAAAATGCCATTTACCACCATGACTTAGTTCTACATCCCAAAAGGAGGAGGGTTGTTCCAACCTCATGAAGTTTTTCCAACTCCAAGAAGTTTTTCACCAAATTCCTTCTTCAGCTGAGCTCATCTCCTACAGAGGGTCTTTCATTGTGGATAAATGGGAAGTCAATCTCCATATTATGAATTGTGAATATCCATTATCTCGATTTTCAGATCGAAAAAAAAAAGTTACTGAGCTGGTTCTTGTCTGACTACCTTGGCACTCTTAATCTAAAATGTTTCTTTTGCTTAGGTTTTAGCCTGTGCCAAACAAGGAAATTGCTGTACTTTTACATTGTGAATACTTAACTTCAGTATCGTTGGTCTGGAAACCCTTTCAGAATTGGAAATTGATTGCACTGGATGCTGAGGAACCAGCTCAGGGATTCATATTTGGCACAAATAGTGTCCCAGAGGTGCTGAGAATGGCCAATATACTCAGGGAAATGCCTGTGTACAGAGAATGGACAGAGATGTCCCTCACACATCTGTTGTGTCCCACTGTGTCAAACATTCATCTGGGAGTGTGACCCTGTGGCTTTGTGCTGGGCCACCGTGTCCTCCTGCAGGACACCTGCACAGGGCACGTGGCTGACTCAGAGCCTGGAGCTGGAAGAAGCATTTTTAATAAAAGGTTTGAGCTCGAAGTGATTAAAGACAATAAATAGTTGCTGTGTTTCTGTTGGCATGGAGCTCTGACTGTGCTGGGGATGAGGGGGATTAGCAGTCCAGAAGTTCTCCCTTCCCTCTGATCTTTGGTCCCAGCCCTGATGCATTTCTGGGGGCTTTGGGCAGTGTCAGGGTTTGGCCCCTGTGCAGGGGTGGCTGGATGGATTCAGCCTCCCAGAGCAGCCTCTGAACGGTGTGCAGCTCGGGCTCATGCTTGGATTTCATCCACTTTAGATGTAAGAGCCACCCACAGAGACTTGATCTAATTTTAAACTTTCCATGAGTGCTGGGAAGATTTGACAGGGATTCTCAGTTGGGGGCTGAAGTAGGTGGATAGGATATACAGATGAGATCTATGGCCAGATAAATAGGAACCTAGCAGGGAAGGCCTGTCTTGACATAAACACATATCCTCCTTAAGAATTAAATATTCACTGAGGCTCTCTATGCCCGTCTGATCATTGAGGCAACCACTGAAACACTCTGAGAAACCAGTGGTGGTGAAGCAGGCTAAAGCAGAGATGCCTGGTTATCATGGCTTAAAGTTACCTGAGGAATTCCCAGACAGCCAAGGAAAAACTTGGGAGTTTTGGTAGGACCATGGGATGAAGGCTGGGTGGAAAAAGTCTTGTTGCTCTTGAGTTTCAGCAGGTTTCTCATAAACAGAACACAGCGTTCCTTGTTTATGTATCTACTCCTTGTGTATGCTTCAAACCCATAACTCATCACAAGTTAACTTTTTGGCAGGAAAAAAAGAGTATCTTGACTGTTTCCAGGCTGTCAAAAATCCTTTCCTCAGGGTTAAGCTGTTTTCAGTTAATTGCCTGTAGAATTCTCAGTGCTCGGAGACCTGCTAGGCAAAGTCCACCATGCACCAAAAGGAGAGGCTCTGTCCCAAACAATTTACATCCTGAACACAAGAAAAGGAAAGCAGACAGATTGGGAGTGCCAAAAAGAGTGAAGATACATCTCCAGAGACAGCAATAGCGAGCAATCCACATCTGCCAACTGCTAAACTTCCCTTGGCAAAAGTTTCTGCTCAGCAGCTGTATCTGAAATGTTTCTATCAATCCAAATTATTCTCCCCCCTTCCTCTGATGCAATCATTGTGATTGTACAGGTTTTTTTCCTCAGTTTGCTGAATTTTGTCTGCTGTTCTGTCCTTAGCATTCTGATTGTTTCGTCTTATCTCCACAGACCGTATTTCTGTTTTTTTTTTCCTAAGGATTTGAGGATCCAGGTTCCAACAGCTTAAATTACAGAGATGTCCAAACAAGAAACTGACATCTCCCAGCACAATTTCTGCAGAGTCTGTTGTGATCTGAGCCTCCAGCACAGATTCTGGGTAAAAAAAAAGTTTTACGGTGATGCTGTTAGATATGTAAAGAGCCTGGGTCAGCATTGCAAGTCCTTCAGCTCAACTGTCAGTAATCCTAGGCTGGGTTGGAAAAAAATTTTAAGGAGCATCTCGTTCCACCACTGCCATGGCAGGGACACCTTCCCCTGTGCCAGGCTGCTCCCAGCCCTGTCCAGCCTGGCCTTGGGCACTGCCAGGGATGCAGGGGCAGCCCCAGCTGCTCTGGGCACCCTGTGACAGGGCCTGCCCACCCTGCCAGGGGTGACTTTCCTCCCAGCATCTATGCTAAATTCCCCCTCTAAGTTTAAAACTTGTTGCTCCTTGTCCTATCTGTCCCCTGCAGAAAGCCACTTTCCAGGGAAGAGGAGATGCTGCTTCTCAGTGCAATAAGGCACTGCCCATCCTCACAGCCACCAATTCCTTCCCAATCTCCCATACACACCTCCTGTCTTTTAATTTAAAGCCTTATCCCGTCTCAACAAACCTTGCTAAAAAATTTGTAAGAGACAGAGCCCCGCTCGTGACACATGGTGGGCGATGGTGGAAGCCTCTCCTTCTCTCACTGCTGCCCTAGGAGGGCATCCCGGGGTTCTCTCTGGCACTCCCAACCCCACAGAAAGTGAGACAGAGCCTGCAGAGGAGCTGTTCTGTTCTGTTTGATGGGTTTAGCAGAGAGGATGCCAGGTGGAGCTGGGCCAAGAGGCAGCAGACCGTGACGGGCAGGCCCGCGGCGTTCAGACAGCAGCAGCAGCACTCAGGGAAAGGGCTGGGTCGGGGAAAACCCCTCACACACACACAAACACACACACAGAGTGATACATCCAAAAACACACACAGTTATACCTCCAGACTGACACACGGGCCCAGCGAAGTCAAGGGTCACAGTCCAGGTGAAAAGAACAGGGCTTATGCCTTTATTAATATTCACCTTATTAAGGTGATCAGCTCTTTATTAAAGTCATCAGCAGGATTTCAGAGTCCGATCAAAGTCCTTTCCACTGCTGGGGTTATCCATAGAAGCAGGTGCTGCTGCAGGTCCACAGGAACGGCTAGAAGCTCTCTCTGGTCAGCTCTCAGGAGGCAGGACGGTTGAGCAGTCTGCCGCAGCAGTGGGCAGAGGCAGCTCCTTGCCCTCAGGGAAGAACTTCGAGAGTTCCCCCTTCTCTGATGCAGTCAGTTTTACTGGCCAGTTCCCATTCTTTTGAAGCTCTTCACAGGTCATGGCGAGGCTTCAAAACCGGGTCAGAGTGTGCATCTACCCCCTGCTCGGCTAGAGCACAAACCAATTCTCTCCTGACCAACCTAGTTTTCTGTTCTGGGGTGCAGTTTCCCCAAAAAACCCTCCCAGGATCCCCCAGGGTGGCTCTATCTGCATGTACAAATGAATGTGCAATGAGGCCTCCACCTGAGAGTCGTTAAGTGGGTGATCAAGGCCAGAGCCACTCCTTTTTGGTTTTTAATGAGGCAGGGAAGTGTTGCCTGGCAACTTTTCCTTCAGGGTGGCTTCCCTGGACTGGCTGGGGTGTGGGGGTTACCTCTAGCCGGGAGGGGTCAGTTGCTTTTGGGGGACAGCAGTTCCCCAGATATGGAGGGGTTTTTCTGCAAGGCAGAAAATTTTTCTAAATTTTCCATTTTTCTAAAAAGGCAGGGAGACTGTAGAAATAGAGTTGGGTACATTTTGAGCTCTGAGCCCTGAGCTCTTTTAATATGCTAATGGGTGCTCTGTGCTTTCCCCTGAGGGGATGGGGGGGGACTGTCTCCCTGTGGAGCTAGGACCGAGATATCCCAGCCCCTCCCGACCAGGGAGTTTGTTCACCGGGAGAATCGGAGAATCACGGTGCTCGCACCAAGGCCTCGTGGCACCAACAGCGATTTGCATTTGAAGCGAGCCACTGATCCCATCCCCATCACAGCTCAGCAGAGGGAGATTTATTTATTTATTTGTTTGTTTGTTTGTTTATTTATTTATTATTTATGGGTTTATTTACGGCTCGGGCTTGGCACACGTTGGCGGCTCCACGTTCACCGGAGGCTCTGAGGGCTTCATGAGCTTCATTTCTCGCTTCCAAACACCATCTAGAAAGTGTTGGAGTCTAGAACATCCCTCTGGCAGCCCTGGAGGGTTTGGAGACTGTACAGGGGGTCTGGGACCTGTACAGGGGGTCTGGGNAACACGAACTGCTGGACTCAACTTGTCATCTCTGGCTTCAGTGTGAAACACCCAGGGCAAAGAGAAGACTGAAAACCTGATTACCCCGGGGAACAGCAACCCCAGGGAAATCCCCAGGGAACAGCAACCCTGGGGAGACCCCACTGCCTCGGGGAACAGAAACCCCGAGGAGAATCTCAGGGAACAACGACCCCGAGAAGAAAGGTGGTCTCTGCACAGGAGAGTTAGTTAGTTACTGCCCAGCCCCAAAACATCATCATCCCCTCTACATCTGCTGCTCTGAAAAGCTGAACGCTCTCCTGAGAATTCTGGCATTCTGAGCAGAAGAGATCCCAGAATGGTTTGGGTTGGGAGCAACCTTAAACTTCACCCCCTGCCACAGGCAGGGACACCTTCCCCTATCCCAGTTTGCTCCAAGCTCCATCCAACCTGACCTTAAACACTCCCACAAATGGGGAATACCAACAGTCCCAGTCAGCAGGAGCTGAGGAGAGAGAAAATGATAAAACAGGTCAATTAAACAGACCCAGGAGATGCAGCTCAGAGCTTACCAGTAATAAGAGGTTGGCTGAGGACAAGGGTGGAAGCTGGATGTGGTCACTGCATGAAAAACCTCATCAGTAACTGGGAACACAACAGTGGGGGGGAGTGAAAGAGCTTAAAAATACAGGTTTACTGTATTTTGTATTTGGCTTCCCAAGTATGTTAATGCTGAGTCAGATCTATGCTCTCACCAGTCCCTCCTGTGATGGAAACAAATCAAGAACAGTCAAAGAGGTGAGAAGGTGAGTTCAGCAAGGTGAACACCTACAAATACAAAGCTGTTGTTTTAGATGACTGAAATGTCTGAAATAAGAGAGAGATGCCAGGGGAAAAATAATAATTGATTCATCAGATGCCCAGGCACATGGGAAAATGGCCCTTATACCAAATTCAGCTGCAAAAAAAGTTACCTAGATACCAAAGTAAGGCTCTGGATCATGGAGGGGATAAAAAAATACCAAGAGGAGCATAAAAATTCTCTGCAAGGATGAAAATTGAAGTTGCCTTCTCTTAACAGCGTAAAAGGACCTACATTTTTTAAAACCCATTCCAATTTGCAGTGCTTGGACAGCTAAAAATCCAGAAATCCAGGCCAGGCTGCTACAGGAGGATGGACTTCTCCTCCCAAACCTAAAACCATGTGCAAATACAGAGGCAAAAACCTGATACACTCAGTCCTGGAGCTTGGCCAGCAGCACAGGCTCCAGGACTGAGCACATCTCCCTGATGCAGAGAGACCAGTCTCCTGAGCTTAAAAAATTATAAAGTGCTCTGTTTGCTTGCGGAATTTCTACCTGGAACACTAATTTGGAATATTATCAGTTACACATGTTTGGGAGTCTGGTTGTTTAGCAGACATCTGTTCCTTCTGGCAGAGAGACAGAGGTTTCCCACATCTAGCTGCCTCTTTCTGGACAGCACTGCTTGGGACAAGATCTCAAGAGCTGCAACTCTGCACTAGCTCAAACCCTGGCAAAAGCAACCCACTTCTCATACCGTGGTGCACCTGATTCTGCATCTGGTGCAGCCCTACAAGGAGCTGCTTAGCTTTAAGCAGATTTATCAATGAACTTTTTCCAAGTCTGGCCTTCATTGTATATCCTCAGTGTCTGAAATCTCTGCCTGAACACACCCCAGAGTGACTGTGCTGTAAAGGCTGGATCAGCATCCAGGAGCCTGAGTGCTCCAAGTGTCATGAACCTGCAGAACTGGGCAAGAGAACAGCCTCACTCCCCTATTGCTGATGCTCTCCAGTTTTCCCTGGAATTGGCCCACAATCCAAAATACAGTTTCTGTACAGTTTTAGGTGTTTGGTAAATGCTGACTGCAATATCCACATCTCCATCTATTAATGTAATTATTTTCCAGTGAATGTGTGTGTGTATTACCACCAGGACAAGGGGCAAAAGCTTCCCACTGCCAGAGGGCAGGGTTGGATGGCAAATTGGGAAAGAATTATTATCTGTGAGGGTGGTGGGGCCCCATCCCTGGCAGTGTCCAAGGCCAGGCTGGACAGGGCTTGGAGCAATCTGGGACAGTGGAAGGTGTCCCTGCACATGGCAGGGGGTGGACTTTAAAGGTCCTTTTCAACCCAAACTACTCTACAATTTAATTCACATTCTCTGCCCCATCATAGTCCTTATAATGGGAAAAAAAGTTTCAGGTTTTAGTGAATCTCACAGAGGATGCTTTGGAAGTGAAATTCCTTGATTTGTACAGGCAGAGAAAAAAATTGGGTTAGGGAAGGAGCCAGTGTTGGGTTGTGTGTTAATTTGTTTGGTCTTTTGGGGTTTTTTTGTTGGTTTGTTTTTTTGTTTGGTTTTTTTTTTTGTTTTTGTTT